>PNEQ01124215.1:0-29800 GCA_003012365.1 Medauroidea extradentata | reverse complement strand
GTGTTGTTCGCGTCAGAGTGATGCTTATGTAAATATTTTATAAAATATGTACGTATTTTTTTTCTTAATAAGAAACGTGATTATTAAGAATAAAATTAAGTTGGTCAACAGTCAAGGCAGACGATACGAAAAGCAGGAACGAGCAGCGAGAAACAACCTATACAGGAGTTTCGCTCTTCAGTAACCTATCGAGACGTTGTGTTGTACAACCTCTATGAGCCCAGGACACAGATATTTTATTTTTTTTATAAATACTTTTTTCATGAATTATTTCGACGTTACGTGACGCAGTTCCTATTTACACAGGTCTAAATTCCGGGAGGTTCTAGGCTCGAATTCTGTTAAAAGCTGCGTGCGAACATTCAATTCTGACACACAAAAACTACAAGGGAGATCGAATTAGTGCAATGTACATGCAGTCTTTAAAAGGGGTAAAATTGCAGTTCACTTTCCACTTAGGTTCCTCTACAATATCAGCTGACATATCGTCGGTATACTGCCAAAACTGATTAAGTCATAAATTCTATTTCTTTTAAAAACAGTATTAAATTGTAGATATTAACAAAAATGTAGTATGTTACATACTGTGACACAACAGTACGAAACGACGAATAGACTTTAAACTTAGGCAATTGTTCGTGAACAACAAATACACATTCCTAGCATTTTTATAATTTTATCTCATTTTGACTTTGTCACTTTTAGCAGTAAACCGACGATATATCATCTCATTAATCTCATGTTTGAGGCACCAAATACGTTTCTGCGAAACCTTTACCTACTGAAACTTTGTAATGGCAATAAAGTTAAAGTAAATATTTTGAAAATATTAAATTTAGGGCACCATCACCAATGGTTGTACACAGTGTAAAGAGATATTTTTCATTCGAGTAACCTCTTACCTTAGGTGTCTGTAACTATCCCACAACGTCAAATTGGCAGGGCTATAAATAAGGCCCTATGGAGTAGTTGCTGTTAGTGGCAGGGACAAACTTAAGACTGCTTTTCGCGTGGACAGCTATAGCTACTTATCCTGCTGCAGAATTAGTTCAACTAGCCGCTTGGACATTCAACACTTGATGAGTGAAGTACCAATCTTGTGTACAAAGAGGTTTTTCAATTTAAAAAAAAATATATTATCAGTTACGAATAATACTATCGAGCAAAGCCGCGGGGGACTGCTAGTATATATATATATATATATATATATATATATATATATATATATATATATATATATATATATATATATGTGTGTGTGTGTGTGTGTGTGTATATAAAAATTAAAGCTGACTGACTGACATATCAAACTGCAGTCCAAACCACTGGATATAGAATCGTGAAAAATTTTGTGGGGATTACCCCTCAGGTCGTAGGCGAGCACCAATAAGAGATTTTTCGAAATTCGAGCTCTAAGGAGGTGAAAAGGGGTGAAATGTGTTTCCGAAGAAACGTCGATAGAGCTCGAACCCAATGGTCTATCATCATGATTTTTTACTTTAATAGGACACTCGTAAAAACGCATATTGACAAATTTAAGGATTTTTCGAAATTCAACATTTAAGGGGGTGAAAAGACCTTAAATGCGTTTCCGATTAACTATCGATATACATCGAATCCTTCGGGATAGAGTTGCTTACGTAAATGTCCAAAAAGTAGTTTCAGGAATTTTTGAAATTTGACCCCCAAGCAGTAAAAAGGGGCAAAATGTGTTTTTTAAGTATCGTCTATATCACTGGAACGCAATTGACTATCGTCGTGATTTTTCTTCAAATGGTCACGTATACAAATGTCTATTACATGACTTCAAGACGTTTCGAATTTCTTTGATTAAGGGGATGAAAATACGTGAAATGTGTTTCCGATTATTCCTCCATATCTATCGAACCAATCGATATATAAAAGTGCCCTTTGCTTTAGATTGATGCTTTTGTAAATATGTTTAATACCATCAAAATATATTTTATGAATTCGGCCCCGAAGAGATAAACTAAAGAGTAAAATGTATTTTCGATTCAAAATCGATATATATCAATCCCATTGATTTTTATATAGCGATGTGATTTTTATTTAAAAGTGAAGCTTACTTAAATACCTGAAAAGAGATTTCACAAATTTTCAAAATTCGCCACCTTAGGGGGTGAAAAGGGATGAATAGTGGTAAAAGGTGTTTTCAATTAATCGTCGATGTATCTTGCGCTCAGCGGGCTATTTGCGTTTTTTTAATGTCCACGATACACCAATAAAGTATTTTAAAACGTAATTTAAAGGGTTTTTCGAAATTCACTATCTTAAGAGGTGAAAAGACCTTGAATGTGTTTTAGATAAATCCTCGATATCTATCGAACCCGTCGAGTTATATAGTTAATTTTTGCTTCAGAATGATGATTACAGAAATGATCCCAAAACAGTATTAAGATTTTTCGAAATTCGAACTTTCAGTACTATGCAGTGGTCATGTGTGTTTTTTAATGAATAACCGATTTTGATTCGACTGAACGAGCTATCGTAGTGATTTGTACTTCAATTAGATACTTATACAAATGTCTAAAATGTGAATTAAAAATATTTCGAAATTCGCCAATCAAATGGGTGACAAAGCACCAACATTTGTATTCCTTTAACCCATGATATCTATCTAACCAGTAGATATATTGAGGTGTTTTTCGCGTCAGAGTGATGCTTACGTAAGTATTTAAATATTATATGTTAGTTTTTTTTTACTTTATAATATAACTTGATTACTAGTAATAAAACAAAGTTTGTAAACTGACAAGGCAGACGATCCGAAAAGCAAGTACTAGCAGCGAGAAATAACTTATAAGGAGTATCACAGTACAGGAACTATTTCGACGTTCTAGCCTACATTCTGGGAAGTTCTGGGTTCGAAATCCGTTAAATGATAGGCCTACATGCAAACGTTCAATTCTGACACACAAAAAATTACAAGGCAAATCGAATTATTGCAATTTACATGAAGTCATTTAGAAGGGGTAAAATGTATTATGCAGTTAATTTTCCATTTAGGTTCATCGATAACATCAGCTCACCTATATCATCTCATTAATCTCAAGGTTGGAGCACCAAATACGTTTTCGCGAAACCTTTTCCCACCAAAACGTTCTAATGGCATTAAACTTCAAGTGAATATTTTGAAAATATGTAATTGAGGGCATCATCAACAGTGGTTGTGCACAGGGTAAACCAGACATTTTCATTCGATTAACCACTTACCTTTAGGTGTCTGTAACTACCCCACAACGTAAAATTTACAGAGCTTTAAATAAGGCCTAGGCGAAGTCGCTGTTAGTGGCAGGAGCAAACTTAAGACTGCTTTTTTCGCGGATAGCCGTAATTACTTATCCTGCTGCAGAGTTAGTTCAACTAGCCACTTGGATATTCTAATACTTGAATACTGAAGTTTCGTTTGTTTTTTGTACAAAGGGATTTTTCTGTTAAAGTAAATATTATCAGTTACGAATAGTACTCGCGAGCAAAGCCGCGGGGGACTGTTAGTATACATATATACATAAATAAAGTTCATGTGATCCAAATAATAAATTCGTAGTCCTCTATACAAGTTATCTGTACAATAACTATCTCTCTGACCCCTCACAATAAATAAATAAATAAATATAATTAATTGATTTATTTTCTATCAGCTTATAACTTAATGGTGACTTCTTATTTAATATGTATTAGTCATTAATGACACAAACACTTTTGATGTAGATATTTGTGAATAAGTTAAGTTAGTTAAAATTTTTTTTGTAATCAAAAACTGCCATCACTCAGCGTACCGTGCCCCCAACTTGTATTGCTACATTAATTAACGGTATTCAGATGTAAGATTACTAGTTATCGTACCCCGACTAGTACACATATTAAAAATGCTGACAGACTCCCGAGCAATAGCATCGTTTCCAATGAACTGAGGTATTTATGTGTAAACATTCAGAATTTACATTATTCCCTCTACTCTTTTCACGCCGCCCAAAACCGTGATACAACCCACCTATTCTTAGAGTGGATAGTTTACTTTTAGAATGTTACGAAAAAAAACGAATAAATTAAGTAAGTGATATGCAACATTCACATATATTTTTCTTATTTACGAGATCCAGGTCATCTAAGTTTAAACGTCAAAACTAAATCAAAAAGTTAGAACGATATTCTCAGCATATTTTTCGAGGGAAAATGTAAGCATATGAGATCAACGTCTTTGAACAGTTCCTGCCGTCAATTAGCATTATAAACTGAACCGTTGTACGAATATATGCCGTTGCGACGAAATGTTCCAAATTGGTTTACTTAGCTTTTTCGTAATTTTCCTATGCTTTTTTTAATATTTGCCAAATGGCAGCCAATTTTACATTTATTTTTTTTTTTTTACTTTTATTGAAAAATTTTACCGAAAATTATCAAACTTTGAACACACATAATACTTTGTAAGGTCACTTTACATGATCTATGCCTATGTTATTTACGCCTAGTTCATATTGTTACAATGCCGGCCATTTAACTTTTTTTTTGTCCTACTACATATATGAAGAACATTATTTCAGATTTTCTTCAAACGAACTACATTCATAATTTTAAATTATTTGCGTAACAATTTTCAAAATTGTGACGTTTTGAATACGTTTTACTGTGCGATGTAGCCAAGGGACCATTTTTCAGTAATTTGTATAACTCAGTACTCAAATGAATACACCCTGTTATTGTATCCTGAAATAAATTGAACCATGTATCCGTTTAGGTTATTCATAGTTATATATGTGTACATTTTTAGTTTAGTGACAATATTATCAACTGAATTTTTTTAAGTAGTTATATCCTTCAAATTTTCCCTAAATTTGAGTTTAGAAAATAGAAATGCTGATAAGTCAAATATCAGTGTACAAAATTTGTCATAATATAAGTTTCTTAGAGGTACTTAAGTTGACACTATGTTTCCATATTTGTGATCATATACGCAAACAAACTGAACAAAATAACAGAAAATATTTTTAATATTGTCACGACAGGTATTTCACAATTTGTAAGACAAAGTTCGAAGTGGTGTTATAGCAGTCCCCCGCGGCTTTGCTCGCGAGTATTATTCGTAACTGATAATATTTACTTTAATTTAAAAACCTCTTTGTACACAAGATTGGTACTTCAGTCATCAAGTGTTAGAATATCCAAGCGGCTAGTTGAACTAATTCTGCAGCAGGATAAGTAGCTATAGCTGTCCACGCGAAAAGCAGTCTTAAGTTTGTCCCTGCCACTAACAGCAACTTCGCCTAGGCCTTATTTATAGCCCTGCCAATTTGACGTTGTGGGGTAATTACAGACACCTAAGGTAAGAGGTTAATCGAATGAGAAACATCTGTTTACCCTGTGCACAACCATTGGTGACGGTGCCTTCAATTATATATTTTCAAAATATTCACTTTAACTTTATTGCCATTACAAAGTTTCAGAGGGTAAAGGTTTCGCGGAAACGTATTTGGTGCCCCAAACCTGAGATTAATGAGATGATATATCGTCGGTTTACTGCCAAAAGTGACAAAGTCAAAAGGAGATAAAATTATAAAAATGCTAGGAATATGTATATGTTGTTCACGAAAAATTGCCTAAGTTTAAAGTCTATTCGTCGTTTCGTACTGTTGTGTCACAGTATAGTAACATACCACATTTTTGTTAATATCTACAATTTAATACTGTTTTTAAACGAAATAACATTTTTGACTTAATCACTTTAGGCATTATACCGACGATATATCAGCTGATATTGTAGAGGAACCTAAGTGGAAAGCGAACTGCAATTTAACCCCTTTTAATGACTACATGTAAATTGCATTAATTCGATCTGCCTTGTAGTTTTTGTGTGTCAGCACTGAACGTTCGCACACAGCTTTTAACGGAATTCGAGCCTAGGACATCCCGGAATTTAGACCTGAGTAACAAACAACTGCGTCATGTTACGTCGAAATAATTCATAAAAATAAAATTTTCTTAAAAAATTAATAAAATATCTGTGCCCTGGGCTTATAGAAGTTTTACAACACCACGTCTCGATAGGTTACTGTAGAGTGAAACTCCTGTATAGGTTGTTTCTCGCTGCTCGTTCCTGCTTTTCGGATGGTCTGCCATGAATTTGACCAACCTAGTTTTATTCTTAATAATCACGTTTCTTATAAAGAAAAAAATTACATACATATTTTTTTAAATATTTACGTAAGCATCACTTTGACGCAAACAACATCTCAATATCGCTACTGGTTAGATATATATCGTGGGTTTATGAAAAAATAATTTTGTGCTTTTTCACCCTATTTGGTGTCGAATTTTGAAATATTTTAAATTTACATCTAAGACATTGGTATAAGTAACCAACTGAAGTGTAAATCACATCGCTAACCCGTTCAGTCGAATCAAAATCGATCATTCACTAAAAAAAAAAAAAACCACATCACCCCTGCACAGTATTGAGAAATCGAATTTCGAAAAATCTGAAAACCGTTTTGCGATAATTTCTGTAATCATCATCCTGAAGCAAAAATGAATTGTATATCTCGACGGGTTCGATAGATATCGAGGATTTATCTAAAACACGTTCAAGGTCTTTTCACCACTTAAGAGAGTAAATTTCTAAAAACCCTTGAATCACGTTTAAGAATACTTTATTGGTATCTTGTGGACGTAAAAAACACAACATTAGCCCACTGGTTTCAAGATATATCGACGATTAATTGAAAACGCTTTTCACCACTTTCACCCCTTTTCACGTCCTTAGGTGGCAAATTTCGGAAATTCCTGAAATTACTTTTTAGGTATTTGAGTAAGCATCAATCCTATACAAAAATCACGTAGCTATATAAAAAAACTATGGGATCGATATATATCGAATGTGAGTCGAAAACTCATATTACCCCTTTTTTTAACCAGGTTAGGGCCGAAAATATATTTTAAATGGTACTTGGGATATTTACAAAAGCACTAATTTAAATCAAAGAGCACTTCGATATCTCGATTGATTAGATAGCTATGGAAGGATAATCGAAAACACATTTCACGTATTTTCACCCCTTTAAATAAAGAATTTCGAAACGATTTTGAGTCCTGCCATAGGCATTTGTAAAAGTAACCAATTAAAGTTAAAATCACGACGATAGCCAATTGTGTTTCAAAGATAAAGACGATTCATTAAAAACACATTTTGCCCCTTTTTACTGTCTGGGGGTCGAATTTCAAAAAAAAAACTAAAACTACTTTTTCAGTATTTACGTAAGCAATATTTTGAAGTGAATATCAACTCTCTATCCCGAAGGGTTCGATGGATATCGATAGTTGATTGGAAACACATTTAAGGTCATTTCAGCCCCTTAAATGTTGAACTTCGAAAAATCCTAAAATTGGCTAATATGCATTTTTACGAGTGTCCTATTAAAGTAAAAATCACGATGATTGGCCGTCGGGTTCGAGCTCTATCGACATTTCTTCGGAAACGCATTTCACCTATTTTCACCCCCTTAGAGGTCGAATTTCGAAAAATTCCTTCTTAGTGCTCGCCTACGACCTGAGGGGAACCCCCACAAAAAATTTCACGATTCTAGGTCCAGTGGTTTGGTCTGTAGTTTGATATGTCAGTCAGTCAGTTAGTCAATCAGTCAGCTTTCATTTTTATATATAGATATATATATTAAGATATATATATATATTAAAATTTGCGTACGAATTCACGTTTTGTTACTAAGCACTAAATAATTTACTTTTTCAACAGGTTAATACGATACAATTTAACAATTCGACAAGTGACATATCGAAATTTTCGGTCATTGTCATCGAGGCTTAATAATTTTAGTAACTAAACTGTTGACTGTTATTTAACTGTGATATCTTAAAACAACTGCTGAAATAGTATTTCAAACCAAATAATAAATAACTGTTGCAGTAACTCAATCTTAAAACACCAGTATTTTATCAAACCAAAAGTATGTTTCCCTTGCATATATCACAACGTTACATTTAAGCCTTTTCCAGCATTGTTGACAAAAATTAAATAAATGAACTGCAGAATTTTTTTATTATTATTCTCCTGATCTAATAGTAAATTGAATATTTTCACTTAAATATTTCATAGATTAAATAGCCTACGTGTCACACAAATAAAACGTTGCAATAGCTAAGAACGTGAAGTCTCGAACACTATTAACAGAAATGGTATTGCATTACAAATTCTGGCATGTGTTCTATTTCGTTCAGATAAAACATCCTTTCAGCCTATTATACTACGTTATAATTTTATAAGTAGCTCTAGAATAATCTGTTTGGCGCGAAATCGCTAATCCCTATTAACTATGCTATAAATTGGCCAGCCTGTATCGATGGATATTATACGTTATTTAGGTCCCAAACTGTCAACAAGAGATATCCGATCTAACGTAAGTACACTGAACCTTAGTTTGTTTGACAACCTTAAAATATAAGTAAAATGTTTTATCATCAATTTTGTATAGTAAATTCAGAAAATAACTTAATGTGTGTTAAAATTTTAAAGACAAGCAATATGCCTTCCGAAAATTGTAGGTGTTAAAATTACTTTATCACTTTAAGTAGCAAAAAACATCAATGTCACATTATTTTATCAGGAATTTTAAAATAAGGTTTTCAATCCGTAAGAAAAGCAACTTAATTTTTCAGATGAACCAGTAAATTAACTACAAAGGTCATTTCAGTTTTCCTGGCAGACGAGTATTTACAATTTTCACTCGCAAAACAACACATAGGAACGAAATTTTTATGCTGTAAATTCCTGAAATTAAAAATTTTATATTAACGGATGAAAGTTCTTTCTAATCACATTTTGCAAAGCTCAGTATAATATGTTGTCAAGGATTTATCGTTTTAATGTATTATTTTTTCTGTAATTTGGTGACTTCTTTCAAATGTATAATGAAATGTATTATTCCCTGCAGTTTACAGATAAAATAAACAACTCTCTTTAGTAATTCCGTTTATAAGTACGAAACAATAAACTTACAATCGAGTAGTTTTCAAATATATTCAATTTTTTATATCCAATCGCCTACCACGCCGACAGTCACACAGTACTGCGACACAGATGGCAGCTGACAAGACGTGAGTGATCACGTAGGTTTCCTTGACTTCGTTCAGAGAAATGCAAAAAGAATCTCAACTTGTCTGTAGAGCAGTGAACAAACGTCTTATGGAGTAATGTATCTTAAGTAAATTTTATTGTACCTGAGTGAATGTGCGTAGTAGCGTAATTGTTTAAATTGGTTTGCAACAAATTGGTTTTCAGTGGTTGAACTGAAATAGTCTTGGGTTGTTCTCTGTGTATGTAATATAGAGTAAAGATACTTTGATCAGATATTAACGACAAATCTTTCAGCTCTTGTAAGGACGATACGAAGGTAAAATTAAAATGACGATATGTAAGGACGGGAGAAAATCAAATCCACTTTTTTTTCTAGTTGCAAATATCGGGAATAAATCCGCCAGGAATGGAACCTGGAATGTCGTTGTATAAAGAACTAGTCTGACCAATAAACTCCGACGTCTACTTCCTTTTGTTTGTTAATTAATTTTTAACAACGAGCCGTATTGCCTATAGAACTTACCAATGAATGTATGCATCAACGACATGATCACGAAGCTGTTTCAACAGCTTTGAAGAGGTGCTTGCCTCGATCATTACAAAAATTATCTTTTTTTTAAAGCATATTTAGCTGTGTTATTATTTGTGAACAATATTTTAATGTAACTACTTTGATGTCAACATGAAATCACGATATAACTTCTCCGTAATATAATTTTAACAAACGCGATCGTATACAGTCACATATAACTCAATGTGATACACGAATTATGGAATCAAATTTTGCCAGCTGTCTTTCACATCATAGTGGACGAGGAGAGCACACCGGATGGGAATGATGCTAGTATAGAAAAATTAAGATAACAAATCAGTGTAATTACCTGCGTTGTAATAGTAGCTGGCCTCTTTTAAACTTGTATACAGTCATTTGTCTGAGTTCATTGAATCAGTCAACTGTAGATTTTAAAAGTAGTATTTACCCTCAACCATTAATTAAAGCGACTTTAAATATGTTATTGTTTCAGATAGATCAAATGTATATCCGTGTCGCCCTTCTGCTGCTACTCAGTGCTGCGTGGGTAACTTCAGATGAACCTCATCCACAGTGTTCACCTTCAGCACCAAGAGGAGTACATTTCTCCATCACCAGCAAGAGAAACCACACCGGACACTGGAATGCCCTGGTAAGACCATTTTATTTTGTTATAAAATGTTAATTCTCTAGTTATTGCTCAACCATTAAATAAGTTAAAATTAAACACTTTCATTTTTGTACTTCTTGATTAAATAGTCGTTCGTATTTCAGTCATGTCATGTCGCTACATAATATTGTACACACATCATAAACTTTATCGTAAGCACTTAAGATACTTTATTAGTTCTTATATCTGTGTGAATTAACGCTTTTTACGGAGTATAGGTTAACTGTAATTTATTACAATTCGGAAGCGCCCGTTTTCGAATTATGGTTCGAATGTTGTGGTTTTCCAATATTTCAATAGGCCAGTGCCGGGATGTTGTTTACTGTTGGGGTCAGGTCGTTTACATTCTCTATCCTATCATCCCCCACAAAAAAAACTCGCAAATTAGAATACTTTAAATCTTAACATAAATTTAAAATATTCTACGTGGAACAGTTACGCACTCACACATTGTAGCTACAACAAGGCAATGGGCGGTACAATGGTTTTACTACGATTCATGACAGTTTTCGTTACCATTTAACGTTGAATTTTAATTTTTTGCTAACTACGAATAAGAATTAAGAAGGTTAGTATGCAAAATACTGTTACGTTTTTATCACTCATTCGGATGTGATCCATATGAAAAAAAAATGTCTAAATATTTTAAACTTTTTAATCGCAATTCAAATTTGTATCGGGAATGAAAGCCACTAATTACCATAAGTTGAAAGTTCCTTATTTGTGTATATCGGAGAATATTCCAAATTAAGAAAGCATTACAGCATGTTTACTATAGTTAACGTTAATTATAAATCTACACCACGGTCGTAGAAGAACAGGTCTGGACACTCGCCTGGATATTTGACCCCCTTGTTGTTTGGCTGTAGTTCACCAAGTTACCGAGAATATTGTGTTTTATTGGCGCTGATGTTATGGCGGTCGGACTAAACTCCGCCCACTTCCTTTCCGCTAAGATAAACAATTTATCAAAACGTATTTCTTATCAATTTATGAAATAATTTCTTCGCTCACAATTTTAAGAAAAGGCTCCAGCAATCTTTATTTACATCATAAATTTAACAATGAAAAAAGTGGAAGACGTTTGCGTCCGACCGCCCGGAAAACAGCGCCAAAAAGTAAGACATTCTCGGTAACTTGACGAACTACAGCCAAACAACAAGGGGGTCAAGCAAAATACATTGTTAGATAGGCGAGTGTCCAGACCTGTTCTTCTACGACCGTGGTCTACACAGACTTTGTGGCAAAAGTAAACGTATTTAAACGCAGTATTAACATTATTCTAAGTTAATAGACAGCGAAACGCTAAACTCGTAAGAAAATGTAATATTAGAAAACAATATAAAACAAAAATATACGCACAATTTAATTATATTTGTGTTAAGTGTATAGTTTTTAATTTTAAAATCAATGATTAACAAAACTTATGTACCAAAACCTTAAAAGTAAATGTGGATCTCAATCGGTTATTTCAGTGCAGCGAGTATCTCGAGAAAAAGCAGTTTCAGTGGGTATGATCGTAGATTAATATCATATTTATTTATTAGGTGATATAAAGTTTTAACATAATTAAGAAATAGATGATATTGTCAGAAATCAAATGAAACATATGAACGTTTCATATTATTTCCTGAAATTTTACTGTGGCACTTTAAATTCTGCTACATGTGCGGAAATCTGAGTTGTAACTTGTTTGTATTGCGTGTAGGTAATATAAACACAAAAAAAATCAGTAATATCATTCCATCATCGCAATAAATATACAGTTATTTGAAGTTAATTGTACATTAATAAAATTTCTTATTCCTTATGAAGCGTTTTCATTACTATAACAATTCAATTCGAAGTCAAAATCCCAGTTTTTTTTTTTTTTTTTTTTTAAGTAGCAGTAGTATCATTATATTCAGTCATATAATTTTGTAAATTCTAATTTTTTGTAAATTTTGGTTACATAAAATTTCTGTGCCTGAATTCTTTCCTTCTTCTTAACATATTTTCGCCCTCTCCTAGTAATAGTAAATTTTAAACCAGAAATTATTTTTAATGTTTTAAGAAAGAAAACAAATGCAGAAAACCTCAACCAGGTATAATATGTTATGCTTTAACAAGATAAGGTAATACGACAGTTATACAAAGTAATATTAAAGCCATTTGCTTCAATGCAAGGTAAGATTAAGAAAACAAGTTCCGTCATAAATTTGAACCATAAAATTCCTGCGTTTAAACGTGCATTATTATGCACGAGTTTAATCCTGCTGAGAAGAAAATGAGCGGAAAACCACTTCTTTAAAAACTAACGACTGAATGATTTACGGTTGTTGTGTAACATGTTTTGTATAAACTAGAAAAATCTACTTCACGAAACAAATGGATTACTATCTCTGAATTTCTTAGGAGTTCCACCAAACCGAAACTTAAATTAAATGCACTTTGCATGATCTTGTATTCTTTCAAGTTATGTTACGTAATTGCATATCTAATGTTCTAGGTTCACTTGAAACAAGGCAGTGAACTGGCCAACGGTGTAAACAAAGAAACTGGGTCACTGGAAGTGGATGTGCAACAAACCTCGGAGAAATGCGGTAACTGGGAGACAGTTGACGTAAAGGTTACACTTTCAGGTACACATTCTTCTTTTATATTGTCATATTACATAAAATACATCCGTTAAATGATCCGCTTGATAAGTTAATAACAAATATGAAATATGTTTTAATAATGTCCTTTCAAATATTTATTTCAATACGTTTCAAACGATTTGATTCGTATTTTAAGCCTTAGTACTTAAAACTGTAAGAGAGTTATAAAGGGGTATTTCAATTAGCTTACAGTTCATTGTGCAAGAAGAACGTGAGCTACAGTACATTAACGCCAAAAATATTGTTTGTGTTTTGTAGGCATTTTAAGATGAATTTCTTTTTATTGTTTAAGTTGTAATGACGAACAGTAACGGTACTCACCGAGTCGGTATTGCCACTGAATTTTGGTGAAAAATAATTGTAAACCAACTTTCTCCGACGTCTTGTGTACACATATGTAGCACATCGGCAATAATTAAACAATTATAACTCTCAGTGTCTTGATGTTCTACCAGCAAATCACATACCTGTTGTGTCTCAGTAACCTTTAACTCACTGGCCCGGTGAAATTACGTAACTGCTGTGAACAAAGACACGCTGCCTATAACATGAAGCAAAGCTACAGATGTGCATGTAAGGGAAGGAAGCAAGTTGGAGCAGAATACCTCTCACCATAATTAAAGTGCTCAGTAACAAATAAGACAGTCTATATTGTAAACGAGATGCCTTCGCCTTGAATCTTGCAATGCAAAAATTGTTCAATGTAAATTTCGTTACATATGAAGCGACAGAAACATTCGAACCAGTCAATTAAAATGTAAATAAATGTCGTGCTAAGGGAGCATGTTTTGAATTATTTGTGACTTTGCTAAGCTTCTAGCTAGAAGTACCAGTCTAGGATGAGTCCTCGTCGTTCATCTCATGCTTTGGCACATTTCATCTTCCAATCTCTCCATTGCTCCCGGCATCATATACGCGTCCATTTCTTATAACAGACTTACGTATCTATGCACTGTTGCAATTCGTGTTGCCAGAATATTTCAGTAAGTAGCTAACCTACCCTACATATGAAGGTTATGTTTCAGTGTATACGAACATGCAGACAGAACCTCTGATTTCGAGTATCATATAGCCTTGGTTGTATGGGTTCAGTCTTCAGCAAATATATAATGAAGGAATTATACTTGATTAAACAACTGTTTCTTGGAGCGAAGAAATGTAATTATATTCAGTAAAAATTAAATACTTCGTTCTTAAACCAAATATTTTTTTTATTTTACCTCTAGTTGACAACCACAAACGTGTAAGACTTTGATGAGAGTACAAGTAAAGATCATACGACCTTACGAGCATTAGAGATGAGTTTTATAGGCCCTATAACACATAATATTTTTAAATCTTTGCAATGAAATATAATCAGCGAACGAGACAATTTATATATAACGTGTATATGCATGCTTGAAAAAAGTGTGCACTCACATGATATTTCTCTGAATCAGTTCGTAATAAAGTCTTCCATAAAGGTGGCGTGTATTTTGTATGTTTATTGCATCTTTGAAAAGCAATACAATTACTCAAGTTTTACACACGCATTACCACTTTTTTTTTTTTTTTTTTTTTTTGTTCTCAATGTAGGGAATATTTGTACATCTCAGTAGTTGTGTTTAAGCTTAAGATAAACAAAGTAACAACATCATTCACAGGATTCTTCAATAATGTGTAGTAAAGTTTATTATGAATTTTAGTTAACATTTTTCAAAACGTCAATTTGTAATGTTGGATATTTCCCTTGAGAGTTATAGTACGACATTGTTAGTATGTAATGTTTTCTACCCCATTTTGAACAGAGACTCACCTAACTGCGTTTGTACCTGTTGAGACGGTATCGTGAACTTATTGAAGTGTGGATAATGTTGATTACAGTGGTTGTCCATCCTAACCTGTGCAGTGAGTACATCAAAATACATGTACACAGTTTTGTCTATGCTCTCCTGCACTCTATTGCTGCAACCAGAGATTAGCGTGAAGTTTTAACAAAAACTATGGCTTCTGGACACTTTTAATAAGTTGGGCCATTATTATAACAAAACTCACATTACTTAATCAAATACTTTTACGAAGTTACAACTTACTGTGTCACTAAGATTACTTTTCCAAACGCCAAACTACTGAGATTGAAGATCTTCCTAAAAAAATATCCTGCCACAAGCACTTTACAAAACTTGTACTTACACAATCTTCTTATATTCCTTAAAAAAAATCACACTTACTGTGAAAATATTTCGATACATTAATCGTTATCTTCTTGTGCTGGTAAATAAGGGTTTTAAATATTACATAGTTCGAAACATTTTTTCTTGATTAGAAAATATGCTCGAAATTAGTCAACAAGTAGTATTCAGAAAAATATAATTATATTGACTCAAGACAGTTGAAACCTTGCTACTTGTTTGTTCGATGTGGTAGGACGATAAGTTTTACGAAATACGCAACTATGTCAACGGCTGCATTAAGATAAACGCTCTGGTTTTATCGTTTAATGACGTTTTGCAATATCTAGTTAAGAATCGTCCCTATATGAGCCAAATCATAAAGTAGGCCTAGTGAAAGACAATTCACATACAAATAATATTTTATGTTGCCTTCACGAGTTTTTCAAAACAGACATATATTATTCACGTGAATGTCGTTATAGTTAATATTCCTAATCTCGCTTCGCTATAACGTTGTCAGTTATTTAATATGCGTCTGCTACACTATGCAAAACATTCTGAGTCAATGAGTTCCTTAATGAGATTTTATAAATACAGTAAGAGAACAATTATATCAACTAAATTCTCAGCATACAAGCAAAAGTAGCACACAGCTATACAGAAGCCGGATCGCGCATAATGTTGACGTAAGGTAAATAATGTGCGTTAATGCACCGATTTAAATAAAACATTACGTAACTAAAACCTCAATCTCATAAACTAGTCGCATTATTGCTTGCGTATTCTTGAAAAACATGTTCGTGCTTGCCATGCCTGGTAACTGTTCTACGCAGAGCTAAAACCTGGAGTGAAGATATGAAGTGACGAGATCTTGGTCAGCACTTAACAACTAGGTCTATAGCGCTGGTGAGGGGTGACATGATCTGAATATGTAGCAGCGAGGAAATGAAGGGAAATGGGAACGGGAGATCCCCGTGGAAACTCACCGACCAGCGGCATCGTCAGGTAAGATATACACATGCTATAATCCGGGGGCCGACCCTGATGGAATCGAACTTGGATCACCTTAGTGGGAGGCGAGAGCTCTATCCACTGTAAATTCAGCAAGAAACTGATTGAAACTAATTATATTCGTGCTTCAATATAATTCACCAGTTGGCACACACTCCTCTAAACACGACGATCCAGCTTCGATTCCCGGTAAGGACACATCCGGTTATTCACATTTGGGAAACTTGGTAGACGTTCCTTTGGTTTGCTTGTTGTCTAGTAATTTTATAATTGCTGACAAAATCCCCTCACTTCAACTACAGCCAATAACATATATTGGAAACCTAACAAACACAACCGATGATATATCTCAGTATTACGGTGTTATTTTAGTGATGTGAAAGGCAAGTTTAACACGTCCTTCTTTATTTCCAGTTCCTCCAGCCACAGGCAGACCTGGTCCAGGATATGAGCTTGTGCCTGACCTAGGCTACTACAAGCTACACACAACTCCCACGACTTGGCCCGAAGCTCGGCAGATATGCGAGGACGAAGGAGCTCACCTCGCCATTATCAACTCTGAGAAGGAGCTGAAGTCTGTGCAGGGGATATTCAATCTTCATCCCAAGATACAAGATGGCTGGCAGAATGGCCATGCACATGTCGGGTTCCATGATCTCTTCACTGAAGGACAATACCTCACGGTTTTTGGTAAGCAAACATTTTGATTGGACAACTAATTTAGTAGTTTCAGTTGTACCAGTTGTTTAAGAACACTTTCATAATCGAAGAACTAACGCGGTCTTCATTGTGACACATCTCATGTTAGCTTCGTTTTTTGTTCCGTTCGTCGCCAACCTAGTCAAAGACTAGTATTATTTGACTTATTTATTTTTACATTCATGACACTAACTAAAAGATTTCATCTATAAGAGAAAGTATTGTGCGTTCTTCATTCTTGATATTCATTCCTGCTCTTTGTTTGTTATTGAAGTTAAATACTGAAATCTCAAATTTCAGTAATTGATAATTATTAACGTGTAATGTAAATATAAGATGATTTTTATACACACCTAAAAAGTGAAATTTTTACAACAAATACATATTATAATGGCGACTATTTATAGAGCACGTTTCCTGTCCATAGTGCAGGGGTATTTCCAAACAACAAAAACTTTAAAAGTAGAACACTTCTGCTTACAACATCGTAAAGGATGGGAGATAAATTCATTCTTATACGATTTTATCTTAATACAATTAAAACCGGTAGCAACTGCATTGATGTCTTCATTTTAAGCATAATATTTTCCATTCCCTTGAGTAAAACAACAAATTGTCTCCTTTATTTTATATTTTTAAACTGATCTATAGAAAAATCATATGTATATAATTTGTATAAAAATAAAAGCTGTATTTATATGGAAGGTAAAGTAAGTATGTTCATTTACGAATCAAAAATTTCGTTATGAGCGATTCATTATGTTGTTGTTACCTCACACGTATGTAAGAAGTATAATATGCAATTTTTTAATTCAATGTTCTGAAAATATGCCTTCATGTAAAACATCTATACTATTTTCGAAATAAATTATGACAAGCGAGGAGACAGAATAGATAATTATTTTCAAATTGATAGAACATACAGTTTTAAAGACTTTATTTTAGTGATAATTTAAATTTGAATCCTGCTCCCTGTGCAGTTTCCTTGCAGTCGCATTCTGTGGTATTTGTTGCTTTAAACTAATCTGAACATATCTTTACAATCCTAGCTGGCATCAGCTCACGCATGGAGAGCACATCCAGACTGTGAATCCACGATTAACTATTTTTATTTATTAGAGCAACGTTTGGGATGTAAAACACGACGGATTATTTCGCACGTGTTAAAATTTAAAACATTGAGTAATTGATTGGTTTTTAATAAATTTGTTCAGATGGTCCTGTAAACAATGTTACTTTAAAACCTTATTAGGTTTAAGAAATACTGAGCTCTTAGCTCTTTTGAAAAATAAACTTCACTCTTTTCAATACGACTCTTCTATGAATAAAAAAATATATATACATGCAATTATATTTAAGGTAGTTTTGTACCTTCACAGAAAACTATGAGGTTACATCGGATTTAAAAAATACTAAGTGCTGTGTTCAGTTTTTTTTTTTTTCCTTTTTTTAACATCATCGACGGTTTAAATATTCACTATAGAGAAGTTGGTGAATTTTATTTCATAACTGACATGGGAAGTTTTCCGAAGAAATCTACACGTCGATTGTATATTTAATCGTGAATTCATGCCTAGATAAAAACGGATTTTACCAAACTATAAAAAAAAAAAATCTGAAATATTTATTTGAAGGACTCTCGCAATAGTAGAAAATAATTTTGAGCATAATTGTGTATGTACGCCACCGTAGTACTCTGACATCGTAGAAATGTAGGTTTTTTGGGCGACAGGGTTCTGCAATAGAGTTAAGTATTAGCTTATGTTCAAAAAAATTTTTTTTTCTCAAATGTTAAATAGGGTTATAAACTTTTCGTACAGGAAACAGAAGAAAACGTGAAACATAACAACGATTTAAAAAAATCGAGGAAACCTCTACATTTTAAATCTTGCCATCCAAAATATAATATTTGATACATAAACGAGCGAAGTGGCTCAACGGTAGCACTTTGGACGCGGATTCAAAAATACACGGTTTCTATTCCTGCTCTTGCCATATTTTATTCGATTTTCCATGGCTTCCCAAAATCACTCCAGTTTAACACCGAAATAAGAAAGACCATTGCCGATTCTTCTCTCATGTCTTGTCCTTGCGTGAAGTTACGTGTTGTCGTCTGTGATAACCGAATTGTCAACTAGACATAAAGCTCACTTACTGTACACACACAAACATATTTATATATTTTACACGTACATATATATGCCAGCTATTTTCCGCAACTTCGTTCGCAGGGTTTTCCACTTAATGCAGTTATTTTCATCCCCTGTGCACCGTCTCTCCCTCTCCAGTTCTCTATATTTAGATTTTTTGTCATACACCTCCGCGGACGCTCTTACAACAACTCACCACGTTTCATTGCTATTGGATGAATCGTACGGTAACCAACATTTAAACGAAGCTTGCGAGAAGGTACTCCTGACAATTCCAAAGAGTTTAGGACCTCTACAGGATGTGAGGAGACTTTCTCTTGCAACAATCGCAGTTGCACGACCTAACCTAGCTACAACAGGGATCTACTTGTTAGCAACCTAGCTACAACAAAGACCTACTTGTTAGCAACCGAGCTACAACAGAAATATACTTGTTAGCAACCTAGCTGCAACAGAGATATACTTGTTAGCAACCTAGCTACAACAGAGACCTACTTGTTATCAACCTAGCTACAACAGAGATATACTTGTTAGCAACCTAGCTACAACAAAGACCTACTTGTTAGCGACCTAGCTACAACAGAGACCTACTTGTTAGCAATCTAGCTACAACAGAGATATACTTGTTAGCAATCTAGCAAAACAGAGACCTACTTGTTAGCAACCAAGCTACATTTTCTGACATTTCTCTCTTATGTATCTTTTTATAACTAGCCTACGTTCAATTTTAGGGTGTTCCGTTGTTCTACCCCCGCAACACATTTCCAAATTCCTTCCCCCTTCAGCTTAAAAAAAGTAAAAATTTTTGGTTAGATCCTTCCTCAGGCATACGCACAACTCACTAAACATTTATTTCTCTAAGTTTTTTTGGTAGCCCGATCTGACGCTCCACCCAAGTTCGCCACCCTCTTCCCTTTTATCCAATTTTTTAGAAACCTTTCACGGGCACGCACAATAAGTCGCAAATGTTTCATCACAACCGAATGAATGGCCTGGTAGCGCACAGAAGACGAACGTACGAACAAACAAACATTAATTTTATTTAACAGGTAGTTCGCGATAGTAAAGTGAGCACTTTTGAAGCCATAGTTCCTTTTTCTTTTATTTTCAGACAACGAATAGTTTCATGCCACTTGTTAATACACACAAAGCAGTCTATGTAACATTAAAAATGCATAGATTCTGCCGCACTCTAAAGTTAATGTCTTAGGTTAAAATTAATAAATTATTTATCACTATTTTAGACGGGGTGGTCTTCACATCTGGTCAATTAATTGCGAGTCACCTAAACTAATATATAAATAACGATGTTGCAAGATTGCATGTCAGTATTGTGGATGAATATTCATCACATACAGGCACAAAAAGTATTTTGTTAGGTCCATAAGTGCACTGTCTATATGCACTACAGTTCAGAGCATTAAGTCATAGTGCATAGCGTGCTAGCTGGATCGTGATATTGTGGCATGCCACTGCGACTATTATTGTCAATTATATACCAGACGAGGCGTATTTAAACTGACGGTAGACATTCACCGATGTAGCATTTCACAGCGACATACAAGACTTTCGTCACGCGCTTAAGTTCTGAGACACGTGGTACAGTATCTGTACGTTTACGGGCCTATGTTCACGAGACAGAATTGTTCCTCTATAAGTAAGAATTCCCCCCCCCCCCCCAAAAAAAATACACATGCAATTTTTAACGCTATGTACATACATAATTAACATTTTTGTTACGTATTTTCTTGTACAGAAATAACGCTTAAATTATTGGATCTGTTCTTTCAAGTGCACAATAATAATTAAAATTAAAGGAAAGGATTAATAATAATCATCTAAGTATTTTTTTCTCAGCAACAGTATTTCTAGGGTTATTTTAAACCCCTTGTACGCGTTAATTTTGTATTGTGTATACTTTGTGCACGCAGGTGAGAGTTTAGAAACTTCAGGCTACTTCAAGTGGGCAGACAACAAGCCAACTGGCGCAGGAGCAAACTGTGGCTGCATTCATCGCACATTACCTGGCCTGTGGGACGTCGGGTGCTTAAGTCAATTGTCTTTCTTTTGTGAACAAGAAGTGCTTTCACTGTGATTTACTTTTAGTGCCACAGAAAAAAATACTTAAACTGCTATTGCTATAGGTACACTAGTCGTGTTATGTATGCTGCATACATTTAAATGATAAATTTATATTATATTTGATCTTGTTAATAAATATGTATGGAATGTACGATATCATTTAAGAAATAATGTTAATACTGTTCTATAACGATTATAAAATGTCCATGCACAATGCAGACTTAATTTGTAAACAATATGTGAACATTCCTGGTAGTTGTGCAACAATTTTAATGTCTCTAATCTACAAGTTACAGATTGTCACTACAGTACCAGCCCGTAAAATGCGTTATTTCCATTAATAGTATTGTCCAATTAATTATACTGTGCTGTGTATTTGTGGTTTATGCATTTCTTGCTGGACAAGAATGATTCTGTCCAGTGACATGTTAGTAATAACACTCTACCATCGTAGTTTTCTCCTCTATTCGGAATTTTAAGAAATGTGAAATCCATTATTTTCAAAACTATGAATTTAAGTTGTTTTTTTATCATATCATTTCGAGAACCAGTGCACAGACAAACGTAACATTTTATATTTGTGTCATATATCCAGTTTGTAAATATAAATAATACACTATTGCCGATTTCGTCTCCTATAAGCTCATTCTTTTGTTGGGTCTTATTTACATATAACGCTACATTCTAGATATTTAATAAAATAGTTCACTGCCTGCGTTGTCTTATTGAAACCACAAGAAAGGATTGGCTGAGTTTATTTTCATTCGTCACTGGTTTCCAGCCCAATGGCCAGTACATTTATTCTCATCCTTGAAGCAGATAAGTCGTTAAGGAAATGTGTACTGTTTCCTTGACAGAAAGTGCATTTGGCTTTGTAACTTTTAGGGTTTATGCGTATTATTCAATAAAGTGTAGAGGAACCAATATAATGTGTTGTTTGAATGTTATATGTTACAGGTATATCTCTTATCCCATTCTATATATATATATATATATATATATATATATATATATATATATATATATATATATATATATATATATATATATATAACTTTGATATCTTGTAACATATTTATAGTGACTATTTCTATCCTACTCCACTATTATTAGCATTAGTAACTTAACAAATTCTTATTTTGTAATATGTTTCTCATGTTTGAGATAATTCATGTCAGCTATTAAAACACACACATAACTTTAGCTTTTCTGTACAACGCGTCTTAACGTTATCTTAAATAATCAAAACTATCTTAATAAGTCTTTAAAAATCAGCAAATGTGTTGTGACGTTTATTAATTTTTGATTTAATCATCATGTGCGTTGGTCACTCTTAAGTGTAAACATATCAAATATTTGTCTTCTATGGACAGACTAGTTTCACACCACTACTTTGACTTAAGTGAAAAATTATTAAACTTAGATATAATAAAGCTCAAACACAAGACACTAGGTAGTCATAGAGCATTTTTTCCCCTCTAATGATGACAAGTTATTTGATAGAAATTTTAGAAAGAAGATGCATTAATTTTATACATGTATTGTTAATGTTGAATTAGAAATACTGAATAAACTAACAATTTAATTACTTATGAGCAGTGGACAGAACAACCCAACTGCTAATACTCCATTGTAGCGCCAGATTTATTGACGTGACTTTACCAAAAGTCTCTCTTGAAATACATACAACTATAATTGTACAGTTCATAATTTAATTTGATTCTGTAAATGTTCCCACTAGCTTTCAATGTCTGAACACAACAGGGCTCTTGTGACCTAAATATACAGTCTATACAAAAAAATCAAATTAAATCTTCAAGAATAATTATGACCTAAATGCACAGTTCTTACTTAAACGTTCATTAGTTAAAACTTGGTGTCGGTAGAACGGGCTCTACGCTGATGAGAATAAGGGTGATTATATTACTGGATCTTCCTAGAATTCCGGCAGTAAGTCCTCGACGTCAAACCGAGGAACACCACCTCATTCTATAATGCAGACGATGACGTAAAACCAAAGCAGAATCTTTCTCCGGCATAGCTCTGTTACCTCACAGTCTTTCAAGACGATGTCAGAACCGTTATTATTCGGAAAGATTTTTCCCCCCTAAGTTTATATTATACTTTTCTTTTTCCCGGATCTGCCGACAATTTTGTGTTTCTCCATGGAACTCATAACAAGTTTCATCGATTGTTCTCTGTCTAAGAATCTGACCTTGTACTGCCACTGACAACAAAATTAATTTTAAATTTTACAATACCCACTAGCAGACATTTGTAAACATAAATATAGTAAAAATATTAAATTAAATGATAGCGACTAAAACTGGATGGCATATCCTATTCCTCTGCACGGGGTTTCTGAGTCATGTACCTACAAAACACTACAAGTCAATAATATAGTACTCACAGAGTTTAGTTTGAAATTTAATAACCTGTAACATGTGCGCAATTTTATGTAAACAGGTGTTACACAACATGTCTGAACAGCCACATCTTCATGCAACGTAGTTTTAGGAAGTATACTTGGTATGTTTCTGAAATGAGAATTACTGATACCGACGTATAGCCACTGGTAAACGTCGGTTTGTGAACTGAAGTGGGTAAGTAACTGGAAGAAACACTCGACAAAAAATGTCAATATTGAAACTTGTTCTTGTAGAGGGAAAGTTATGTAGCCATGACCAGGTTATTAATCTCAACGTACATTACCATACTGGTGAGTAAAAACCCGTCATGGTTATCTATTATTGGTGAACGGCCAATAATGGTGGGGCCTTAGACATAAAATTAATAAGTTTGTTTATGAAAATATTTCCAAAATTTCTCAAGTGGTTTATTAAAGAACAACGGTGCAGCATCTTTTTTTTGTATGGAGGACACTTCTTATAAAAAAAGTATTATCTTATATTCCTTCCCACATTCTCACACTGTGACAAAGAACAGCACAATTATTGAGTAGTACAGTTCCAAAACTCCCCTTATCCACTTTCACTAAAACTGAGCAAATTGCGTGAGCAAATCGCGGAAAAACTAATTTGCGAGCCCATTTGTGACATGGCCAAAGCAGTATTTCAAAGTGCGTGAGTGTGTTATTTAATCAGGCGGAGTTTTGGAGACTGTCATCACATCAACTGCAGCGCACATTTAAAAGCTACACAAAACTGTTCGGAACTAATTTTTCCTTGGTGATGGACAAGGAGAGTTTTGAAACTGCACTACTCAATTAGTGTTATTTGGTTTACCTGCAGAGCATGATCCCAATCTTGTTTGCAGTGTGTCGTAGCAGAGTGATTAAATGTACAACTTAGATTCAGATTTAGTGGTAACAGATTACTTTTGATGGGATCCTTGACGAGCCTACTGTATGTGCGGTACCACACACGCAACGCCTGAAAATAACAAAATTGTTAAATTCGTTAATGCAAACAGTTTTGCGAGCAACATTTCATTGGCATATCCCCAAAGCGTGCATCAGGATGGCTGTGCTTTTCAAATTTTGTGTAGGCCTACCATTTTTACGTCTTCAACGTAGGCCCTACTCTACTCTTTCAATTTTATTTGACTTGTGCTGCATGTTGTTTTCGCCTTCGTCCTTTTCTTCTATCGTATCGTAAACGTTATAACAAGTATGTGACTGATTGTGCTTAGAACCTTGTATTTGTGAAACGTACAAGACAGTGTTATTTGCCTTAAATATCTACTTGGGATAAATTATATTTACGATCTTACTTAGTATTTAAAATCTAGCGCTGATATTGTGTATTAGTTATTATTTCCGCACAAACTTGTTTCGGCCTTTTTTTATTCCACGTGTCCTTAAATTTGTGAACAAAGCAGGCATTACTTTAAAAGCCGTTACTGCACAGTATGTTTTTATTAGTAAACGTTTTAACAAACTGTTCAGTGCAATTGTTTTAATTGATTTCAATTAAACATATTAAGTATGCAAGATAGTGTACAAGAAAAAAATTAACATCTCATTTAAAATACCTATTTAGTAAACAAAATTTGTATGGTATCTCAGGAGAAGCAAAAAGATTTAATATTACAGTCACGTGAGTAAAAAACCTTTGACTTGATTTGACAAACTTTCTAGATCAAGTTGTAACACGCCCCATAATGTCGTCACCGCAATTACGCAAGTGTTATTCAATTGTCATAAGTAACCGATGAAATAATAAATACGTATTGCGACTATTCTTTCTTCTCGTAATCATGTCAGGACGACGATGGAATAACTTTCGATAACCAATTATCAGTGTACCGAACTTTACAGAGAAAAACCAAAATTTAGATTCTTTGTCACTGTGCAAACTAGCAAGCAAGTGCACACGGCTTGCGTCGGGGCCTTCTCACCCCCACCTACACTCAAGTTACCCCCTAGCTGCTGGATGAGAAGTGGGAGAGGCCAGACTGTAATTGTTAAAGATGTAAATGTTTATTAGTAAATTAATTAGAGTAGAAGGAATTTTATCCAACAAGAAAAACATGTAGGGTAATTGTCCGAGTGTAGCACAATGACATTATATAATTGTACAATAAATACGTCAAGAAGAACTTTTTGTCCTCTAGGAGCGGGGCATCTGTCGGAAGCTAGCTCCTGATTGGCCCAACTGAACCAAAGCCTGCTAAGCAAGTGGCGGGGATTGCGGCGCCAACTAGGAGCAAAGCGAGGGCTCGCTAACGGTTTTATAACAGACGTCGTCGAGCCGTGAAGGACGGCGCACCGGGGTGCTGCAGCCGGACGTCGTCGATTCAGGCGTCGAGACGCCTTCAGGTAGAGAGGTTGTTGAGCCGCGAAGTTGAGCAGACCGGAGTTCTACCATCGGGCGTCGATTTAGGCGTCGGCACGGTTATGTACAGACGTCCTCGAGACACACACTGTGGTGGGCCGGAGTGCCACCGTCGCACGGTGTGAAATTTTGGCAATCTAGAAGGAAACAATTCGATTTTCGACCAAACCTGAAACGGAAAACTAATACATCCCTCTTATTGTAGAAGGTTTCAAGTATCTGACAACGTGTTTGTTCTCCTCGAATAGTTTTAAGAGTCTTGCTCGGGCGCGTGCAAACATGGCAATCCTGGTAGTGCTAATGGACAGCATAGTTCTCTTAGCCTGTATGTATCTCTCATTACCTTCAGTATGACAGAATTAATAAATTACGAATGTTCATCATATTAGTTTTCTGTTGAGACAGAAATTTATTAAAAAGTACGTTTTAGTTATCCGGAGAACACATTCGAAGAGATGAGTAAATTACTCGTAAATTCAACGTAGTATTTAAAGTTTGACTAGCGTTAAAATACGTAATTTAACATTATCGCACGTTGTAAGTTTATAAGTATCGAAGCTAATACATTTGGCTATTTGGGAGCTGCAAACCACTTTGCAAAAATTTGCGCACATGATTTTTACTTGATATTATTTAGAATGACGCCGTCGAATTTTGCAAGTCTCTGTCTGACCTATAGATTGAAACTCGGGAAGATTCAATATCTGACGCCTGCTTGACTATTTTTAACTAAGTGGGTAAGTCATTATAAACTAAAAATAAATTGAAGAGTATTAAAGTGATGATAAAACTTTTCGCAGACAGTAGGCAAAATGCAAGCCACCTAGGGCGGTTTTTCAGTTATTATTTCACCTAGCTTTAGAAAAAATAAAAACCATTTCTCAAGGCCATATGTGATGCACCCCAATGTACATCAAAGCAAGAGAGCATCTCTAATAGGTCTGATGTGCCTTAAAAACCCTTAATTGCATGTGGTAGTAAAGATAGGTTAGTCAAGGTAAAATATCTACCTACAACCAAAAAATAATTGTTTCTGGCTACTGAAAATACACAAAGGAAAGGCGATAAAAAGATTTAGCAGCTATTGTAAAAGAAGATACAAGTGCAAGATAAATTTATACGTAAATTAGGTTTGATTGTATGCCGAGGCATCAAACTGGTAACACTAATGACGGTAATACAGCAAGGAAAATTTTAGACATACCGAAAAGTCTGCTGAAATAATAATTGTTAACAAAAAGTTAATCAAACTATTATGTATAATTTTAGAATGAGTGAATTTGGATTTCACAAAAAAAAACTTTATCAGGTTTGACATCTACATTGAGAAGAAGCAAGATCTATATTCATAGAGTACATTTGGTTTACTATGTCTGTTGCTAGCCTTCACAAAATATTATTTTGCGGAAAGAATATTATAGCATCTTGTATTCTGCCAATTGCCAATATTCTGAAGAAGCTCAAGAGGCATGGAACAGATACATTGTTACGCCCAGGCCTTTGTGAATAGTGTAATACTAGTCATTCTGCATAAGTTGAGTTTTTCTACTTGTGAACTAACACTTTTCTTATTGTTTGACTAAAGCCCAGTTTACACAGAAATAATAACATTAGCCATGTTAATTACAAAATGTTAGTTACAAAAATGTTATCAACAAATTCTAAGCTATGGTAGGCCTATACTAATTTATAGCAATGGTAATAGCAAATGTGTTATTAACATTGCTGGAAACGCCGATGCCACTAGCAAAGTTGTAAGAACGATGAATAGAAGTTAATAACAATGTTGATAGCAAAAATGCCTGCAACATTGCTGATAACATTGTTAGTAACATTTGTTGCCAACATCCTTTGATCTATACCGCCGTATAATGTGTCGGGAAATAATGTTATCAGCAATGTTGGTGACAAAGTTATTAACAAGTTTCTGAAATTCATAACTTTTGATACTACAAAATATTTTCAAGAAAATGTTTGTAACAAATGTTATTAACATCATTTATTAATCTTAACCAAGTTAATACCATAATGTTGGCAACAATTTTCAAGTATTTTTACAACGCTGTTAGTAACTTTGTTGGAAACACGTGTTATTAGCATTGTTATCGTTGGTGTAGACTAGACTTAAGAGGCCTGGTTACAAAAACAATTCGTAACATTATGTTTGTTCACAACACTGACCAACTTTTGAGCATTATATTAAGTTATATAATTTTTCCACAACTTCATTAATTTGGTAGCTTACTGATACTGTACCAAACAATTTACAATGATAAAACAAGAAGCGTGTAAAGACAGTAAGTAACGCTCCTTAATTACTAGATTTATGTGGAATGAAATTTTTTTGTTAACAAATGTTTCCGATAAAATTACAAGTCGAAAATATGTACATATGTAGTTATAAACAATATATTATTTATATTCGAGCATTAGTAGCCTATCATATGTGTCCAGATGAACTTGGATTCGTCACACAAGGAAATATGTAACCATTCCTCACGTGTGCACGTCACAGGATTTTTACAAACGATGTTAATGCTGTAAATGCGAAAATATTATGAAATAAAGTCTTGTTCTGCAAGTGGCCTCGCAATATGAAGGATTAGAGTACAGGTCAAATGTCACAAGGTTTTTTCATTATGGAAAATATAAACACGGCAGATATGTTTGTACCTGTCGGGTGTTTACAACAATCATCTGATTTACTGTCGCGCATGAGTTCTCCACTATAAAAATCAAACGTAAATAATATTTAAAAAATGGTCGCAAATTGGCAACAAATGCTTTACTTAGTACTATATTTTGCTCTCGAGAAATGGAAAACATTGTTTCTTTAGTTTGCGTGAGTACCGTATTTTCGATTCATAACAAATGATTACATTTAAGAATATAATTTGTAGGGGAGACTGAACACTATCATAATAAAATAAAAATTTATATGATCCATACTTTCTGTTGAATTATAAAAAATCTGTTTATGAAGTAAACCAACATTATATAATTATTTATATTTACGATAGTTAAGTATTTAATGATCATAAATTACTAATTTTATGTGTATAATAACTGCTAATATTAAGCTCCTTTTTAAAACCATGAACGTACCCAATTGCCAAAAACTTTGCCCAAGTACTTGCATCATTCCTACAAAATGTTCTGTCACTTTTATGACATCGGTTGAACTCATCGAATCAACAAGTTTGTCCCTGGAAAAATTCCTGTACAGTGAAAAAAATACTACACAGTAACACTATGGTTGCGTAGATAAACAAGAAATGTAGGCGAATGAATATACAGGATATAAACTATTTATATTATTTTTATTGTTATTACCATTTCTACGCATTACTCAAGTAGTTACATGTCCTCGTGTAGGACAGTTTAATAAATATGTCTCTGCATAAGGAATATCATCCACATGCAAAAATTAATTTTAGATTCATTGGTGTAATGTAGTAATACTTATTGTAGTATATCTTGCCACCCTACAGAACTTACTAGTGTTTATTTTACGGACGATTATCTTGTATACGCATACTACCATAGGCATATTACACAATGCATGTGAGGTTACGTTGTGTTACTTGACTTACCATCATTCAACAGCAAGCCCTCCATCCTGAAACGTAATTCACAACACACTTCCAGCAACGTGACTAGTAAAATATGTAGCGTATATGGGTTTGCATTATTTTTTTAATGAAAAATTTCTAGATAGTTTAGTGGGAAAAATAAATTTAAGATATTCAGACATCAGAATAAGAAAGAACAAGTAGATCTATACAGAACTAATCAGCCTACTTTCCTTTAGTGTATATTTTGATAACAGACATGTTTGCTCAAGGGCTGTAGGGGGAGGAGTTATCCTAGGATTTTACAACACACAGAAAAGAATGCCAACGAAAGCAATATGATGAAAAACTAAAAAAATTAGTAAACATACTGCAACATTTAAATTTTGT
>PNEQ01124214.1:9188-37659 GCA_003012365.1 Medauroidea extradentata | reverse complement strand
AAGACTGGTACAAGGAAGAGGAGGCATCAGGGGGTAGATAAATTAGGCCAATAAGGATAGGGGTAAAGTTAAATTTTAGCTTCACCCACACTGCTTCCACTAAATCATTTTCGAATTCAAAACATCTAATAACATTAGAAAAAATAGAAGAGTTTACTGCAATTAAAGCACCACCGCCTTTCTTTTTGTTTGTTAATGAACTCAGTTATAGTACTCTACTTTTATAACACTAAAATCTTTAATTTCTTCAGGAGTGTAAATACAGGGTTCTTTTGTAGAACTAATATGACCTCACCTCATATTTGATGGTGCAATTGCAAATTTACCAACCGAACTTTTAAAACTGCTGCATTTTTTTAAACTTAAACGAGAGCAGATATCAAAAATTTGTCACGCAGTTTTGTTTGAAATGGTTTTTGCCATTTTTCATCTTTTTTTCAAAACAAGAAATTATACGGTTTTAGTTAAAAACTCAATTAACCAGAATTTTGTTAATTACATAATTAGCTAAAAACCATAGTATTTACTAACTTGAAAAAATTAGCCAATATGGAACCGGCGATTTTAAACAAAACTACCGCACAGATTTTTGATATCTGCTCTCATTTAGGCGTAAAAAATTAATATCACTAAAAAAGAAGAAGCTAGAGAGCATGGCCTTAAGTCACCTCAAGTTCATAGTGATGTAAAATTCTTCACTTTATTTTATACTGGTAAGTATAAATATGAAAGGATGTTTAACAAAACGAGTCAAATTAACTTAACCAAAACTCCAAACACAGTAAAATTATAAAAACTATTTTAAGTATTTACATTAATAGTAGATATGTTGGTGTATCCCTATGTATTAAAAAATACTGTCAGCTTATTGAAAAAATGATACCGAGCTTCTTGAAAGTTGTAATTAATGGCTTTTTTTACATAGATGTAGCTGAGACAATACGAGCCATAATCATAAAACATTATATAAACCTGCATCAGGTTCTAACACATAGTTTATACAAATAAAATAACATGCTCTCGATTTGTAAACACTTTAACAATACATTTAATCCAGATACGTATTTGGTATCTCTATAATAAATAAAACAGGATCAGTGTTTGTTTACATTTGTATACAGCTGCTATAATATAATGTAATGCAAATGTAATTTTTGTGATTGTGTAACATAATGACACTAAAATAATTTTTGTTACAGTTTTTTTTTTGTTTTGTATGTGTTAATGGCTTAAGCTAGCAGAATGCTGCTTTTGTTACTTTTCGCCAAAAAATGTAAAATTTTCATTCTTAACAAATTTGCTATATTCTTTACGTATTAAAAATATTAACTGTTGAAATTGTGCATGACAACAATTCTTGTTTTGTTAAGTACCGGTACAGCTGTAATTGTACATACTGAATCCACTAAGTTACATGTAATGTTGCACAAACTTTCACTTTAACCACTGGTATTACTATGCAAATGCATGTACAAGTATCAGGATCAGTAAGCATTTATACAGTGATCAGTATAGGTGAAATGTGGTATTGCTGTATCCCTTATATTTTCAGAAGTAGTATCTACGGAGTTGCTAAACTTGACTACTGGCCAGCCGGAATTGTTAACAAAATAGTTTTAAATAGTAATGACAGACTAGTTTACGTATGCATTTACATCCAGCAGAAAGAAATCAACTGACTTAAAACAGAAACTAAAATGGTCTTTGAAAATGCTAATTTTGAAGTGAACAGCCTAATTTTTATCACAGTTATACGACTAGCATATTTAATTATATTCCAGCCCAAGACACATGCAAATTTTCACGTAGATACTGATATGCTAATCAACCTCGTGGAAACAAAATTTAATACAAGATAATTTCTTTTATACAATTTGCTGAGATTCTTATTACCCTCATCATATTTAAATTTTCTTTCTTCCTCTATGCGTAGAGTTTCGCTTAAGCGCAACACAAAGTTGAATGAGAGCCTGAGGATTGCAATACCATCATCTGTAAAGGGGACCTGTAACACACATAAACTAATATCAGTAAATAGGTTGAGTGCAACAAAACCAGACAACACAGGTTATCAACGTAGATATCAGTCATTAACTTACACTTTGGACAGCCACACTTCCAAATTTTACTCTGACATTGTTAAAAGGATCAACTTTCTTCCAAACAAAATGAGAGTTTTCCACGCTATACAGAAACTGATTGTCACCACCATTTTTCGTAAGTACTTGTTTGCATTCCAAGAAATATTCTTCATAATCCACACCCAATGAACTACTGAACTCACGTAATGACTCTGTGGTAACCTGAAATAATAGATGTAATTTAAATAGCACAGTAACTTCACAGCAGGTACTTGGCTAAAATTAACACTGGTGGTCATGAATATTGTAGCACCCAGACAAACAAGCGCTTTTGCAACTAGATTTATCAGACGGAATAGTTTAACTACAAAACACACAGCTGACAAGTAGAGTTACAGCTTCATACATTGTACATAACATTCGGATGTTTGGTACTGCGTGCATCATTACTAGACAGCATTAAACAAACATGACATGGTATTGCAAGAAAGAGTGACAGAATGTTAGCCTGGGGTATCGCATCCCATTTAGCCTCAATGTGTGTTCAATGCTGATCTGTCGTGGTAGCAGATGTCTGTCCTAGGTCAAAACCAGCTTTTACACTGTGCAACACACGTGCATAACTAAGGGATGTTGACCTCTCATACATTGTGGATTTCTAACAGAATCAGAAAAAAGAGCATGTTCTGTTTTTCGACGTGAGATCCTGCAACTTGTACAGAAGAACGAATTCTATTGGTCGTTCTACATTGGTCAAGTGACCCTCTGTATTCTAGTCATGGGAGTAAATCATAACTGAACTGTGTGAAGAGGAATTTGACAAGTTATGTTAACATAGATATGGAAACAGAAATAGAATAAGTATTCACAAAAATTGTACCGTAACAACATTTAATTTTTATCGTGTAACTGAATGCTAAATGTATTTTTGTTTAAGTAGTGGCTGTAAAATGTCAACAGAAGTTATCAACCACAATTCTCTAAGAAGAGAATTTGCTGCAAAAAATGTTTTGGACACTGTTTTTTGTAAGAATGAGTGTGTCCCGCCGCTTGGGCCGGTAGTTAGCTCTCCTGGAGGCCGATTAAATATCTCTTTTTATGAATGCAACCAGGGCCGCATTTAGGCTTCTAGGCACGTAAGTTTAAGTGCCCCATAGTCTCTGTTTTCCATCCTTCATTAACAACTGGTGTCCTTTCCCCGTTTTCGGAAACACATTATTTAAAATTACTCTGCTCTGATCTCTCACTGTATAGTAATAGTAATAACACAATAATAATTCAGCTTAATTGCAACACAGTTGTTTGAAAATAAATAGCTGTATTGGCCATAGAGCAGATAAAACTAATAGAGATAGCACAAGTCAACAACGCCAAAAGTAAAGCCATTTGAAATTTTTCTGATCATTGCCATAATGGCCCTTTTAAAAGTGATGGGAAATTCTTCCCATGTTCTCCCAGATAAAAGTGTGTCCTTGTGATAGCTGCGCCCTAGGCCCGGACTTAGTGGTAAATCAGGCCCTGGGTGCAACACAAAATTTACACCTGCGTTGTGTATAGTTGCAGTGCATCAGAATTAAATACTCATATACTTTGCAATAGAAGACCCACTCAACTTACTCGGTACTTGTGTTGCGCTGTGTCAGTGCAAATAGCAGGTGGCCATATTTAATTGGGGCCCTGGCCGCCAGGCCCAGGGTCCTGGGTTTGATTCCTGGCTGGGGAGGTGAAATTTAATTTTACCTCCTCGGATTCAGGACTGGATATTTGTGTTTGTCTCAACTGACTAAAAAAAGTCACCACTATACAAAATAAAAATTACTTGGGATTAGGCTACATAAATTTGCCAACACAAAAAAGGGAAAATGTTTGGTGCAGTGGTGAAGCAAAATTCTTGCCATTGTACCAAACATTTTGAATAAAAAAAAGTGGTTCGAGTCCTATCTGCTGTGCCAAGGGTCCTAGGGTTTGATTCCAGGCCGGGGAGGTTAATATTTACAGTTGCCTCTCCTAATTCGGGATTGGGTATTATGTTTTCCCCTTGTCACTGCGGTAGGTAACGACAAACCACAGCAGAATCACTTCGCCTATTCGGCCTTGGGGTAGAGGGTGTGCATGTGGTTTTCATCACCCTTCCCATGATTCTAAACCTGCCTTTGAGCAGAACACCAGTCACCCCAGCCACCAACACCATCATGTGAGTTTGCAAGCAAAATCTTATTCAAAATGAAATCTTGTGTTGTGTAATTTGTAATTAACTATGGATCACACATTCAGATGGTTGAGAGATCCAAAGAACAAGCAAACCAACCAAGGAAGCAGCATGACACTGTTATCATCCCGGAACAATCAGACAATGTGTACCACACATGCTTGTGCAATATCCTATTCGTACAAGGCCCCACGACTACCTGGAAGATGGGGGATCTCATCAGACTCCACCTTAGGAGTCTTTGTTGATTTATCAAAGGCATTTGATACAGTCAACCATGCCATTCTACTTGAAAAAAAAAAAATGGAATTATTGGGTATAAGAGGAAATGTGTTAAAATGGTTTAAGTCCTACCTCAGTAATTGAATACAAAAAGTTGAAATCTCTTCTTCAAACAACAATAATTATGTTCAGAAACATATATCAGGATCAAAGGAAATTGTTAATGGTGTACACCAAGGAAGTATTTTGGGCCCTCTTTTGTTTTTAATTTATGTAAATGATTTAGGCCCTATGTGATACCATAAATGAAGGGCATGTTGTAGCTTTTGCTGATGATACTAACATTATTCTTCATGGCAATAGTTTAACTGAATTAGAAAATAACACCAACAGACTTCTGCATAAATTACAGAATTGGTTATTTCAAAATAAGTTAACAATGAACACTGAAAAAACCAAATACATCCAGTTTTCATTAAAGAAGGAGATTGATTCTTTAAACATTCACATTGGTGGTGTACCTTTAAAAAGAGCTACCAATACAAAACTAGTAGATGTAATAGTTGAGGAACAAGTTAAATGGAAATATTATATTGAACTCATTTGTAAAAATTTAAGCTCTTCTAGCTTTCTTTTAAGGCAACTTGCTGGGAGATGTAGCCAAAATTGTGTAACGATGGCTACGCTTACTTCCATCCGTTTATTACATATGGAATAATTTTCTAGGGTAACAGTAAAAGTGATTTGAATGCAGTTTTTATTTTACAAAAAAGAACAATTAGACATTTGCTTAACCAACTGTTGCGAGAACACTGTAGGCCGTTATTCAAAAAACTCAACATCCTCCCTGTACCATGTATTACCAGTTCTTTCAATCGTAACTTTGAAATTCATAATCATGATACTCGCCACAAACAAGATATCCACTCAAAATTTGTGAAGTATGATGCTACATACAACACTATTCATTGTAAAGGGGGTGTAATATTTAATAAATTACCCACACACATAAAAAATTTAAAGTGTTTTTCAAAATTTAAAAGAAGTGTTTTTAGACTTCTAGTTGAGAAATATTATACTATAGATGAATTCTTGGAAGAGAAATTTTAAGCATTTACAGCAAACCATACTGAAACATATCGAGGGTTTAGAAGTAAAACTACCCAAGTTTTTTTTTCTCCGAAATTGAGATATTGCAGCCAAGTACTGCGAATATCATTATCTACGTATGGTAATAATACCCACGTCTTGACACCTTCTCTCTCATAGAAGTATTCTTATTTTGAGCTTTGTAGAATGGTTTGGTTAATTTTGGCTAAGGTTTTCCGAAAGTTACTGAAAACTGACTTGGGTAGTTTTACTTCTAAACCCTCGATATCAATGTTAGGCATAAGCTCTATTTACTAAGTGTAGCTACTTCATGCATTTTTATATGCCATTTAACTCTGTTAATTTCTGTTATATACTTCGATATTGTATGTATATTGTACTATGACATATCCTATACCATACATGTATATGGTCTTTTGGATGAACAAAAATGAATGAATGAAAAGTACAATAGTTCTGCAGACTAGGCATACAATGGATTGCAATTTGATGTTACCCCTAACAACTAATTCACATCACCGACATGTACAGTCTATCCAATATCATTCAAAATATTTATGTAGAAAGAGTTGAGTTCAAAAACCAAATGCTTAAGAAATCATTAGTATTATGACAATTGTATCAAATAAAGTAGTGGAGATATTTGATACAAAAAGAAGCTATTCTGCAGTAAATACGCTGTCATATGTTTAGAACTATTTTGTGATCCTGAAGTAAATATGCAACTTTCAAGGAAAAAATATTGTAATATCATCTTGGTACTGTATTACATTGCACAATTTTTCAAAATGGTACTGTACCAGGCTATAACAGATAAAGGTATAGCCTAACCAAATATTAAACCAAAGCCCATTCCGATATTGAGGTGATTTTCACATAAGAATGAAGATTACCTACATTCCTAAAATGTAGTTTCAGGAGTTTTTGAAGTGCAACCTCTAAGGTAATTTAAAAAATAAAATATAATTTCAATTAATCCTCTGTATCTCTAAAATCTGTTGAGACATTGAGATGATTTTTGAATTGGAATGAATTTTCATGATTTTTTAAAATTGGACAATGCAAGGGGCGGGATGCTGTAAAATGTTCCATGAATCACAAAAAGCAAGTTAGGATATGACCACAGAGAAATAATTTTAAAAATGCTACTTTTTGATATTCTGTTGATACGTATACCTCTTTAGACACAGGTCTGTATATACAAACTTAATTTCTTACAAATTCTGACAACTTATCTTGGCGAAGTTGTTTGGAACACTGGTAGGAGGTTTTAGGTTCAAATATTATGTAAGCCAAGGCAGCAGTGAAATGCTTTGATATTTTAAATGAGAAAAGGCCCATGAAGATAAGATGTGATCCAGAAGCCTTGACTCGGAAGTCAGTACTCCCTGATTCTGCAGAACTGTAAACTCTCGATTTTATTTCACTCAAATGCTGAAATGACATACAATTTTGCCTGCAGATGACGTAAAGTGCACCCTTTCCTCAAAGTAAAGAAAAATATGTCAGGGTGCATGTTGTGTGATAATGAAATCAGGTTAATCCATTCTTGCACATTCTCAATAGAGGCCTAGTCCATTATTGCGCACGAGAGTTGACATTCGTTTGTTTGAAAAAAATCTTTACCACCCACAGAACGCAACACTGATGCTCTTAAAATTAGTTAGCCTAATCTGTAAACAGAGAATTCGGAATTTATATATAATGATGCCCTCGTCCGTAGTGCGCCGCCGTACGGCAGACGGATAGAGCCAGGGATAGAGCTAACTTTGGGGGAATTCAAGTCGTATAAATAGGCTAGTATGATATTATGTCAAAAAAGACTGTAAGAATATTAACAAATCCATCCTATTTGGAGCATTGCAAACCATTGTTTACAAAAGAAAACATATTGATGGTTATTAATTTGTATCTATTGCAATGTTTTATGTATGTAAAGGAAAATATTGATAATTAAGATATGCACAGCAATGTACTTAACAGATTACTCGACATTCCATATTGTAGATTGGAAAAGACCAAAAACAGTTTTCAAAATATATCAATGAAAGCATTCAACAAATTACCAGTATCAGTAAAGGAGTTACCTGTAAAAGTATTCAAGAAAAGAATTAAGGAATGGTTAAGCAAACATCTTTTTATAATATTTGAGGAAGTGGAGTTACTTTCGGAGAAGTGAGGGTTTTGGAAGTGATTAAGGTAGCAGTTATAGCGTGCCACCAAGCGGCTGCCAAACTGCAGGTGAAATTATTATTACTATCACACGTTTTTCATCACTTTTTGTTTAAAACAACTAATACGCTCTAACCTTACCTCACCTGACCACACCGAACTATCATCCCAAACATTTATAGTAATTTTATTTTTAAACCAATACGTCTGGAGATAATAACATTCATTACTGTTATCTTTCGGTATTTTGCAAGCATATCCTTCACAATTATTACTAACGTCGTAAGCCATGCTTGTTTACAAACAATCTCAAACGTTTACTTCACGCGCTTAAAACAATCGATGTATCTATTCAGCGCTTACGGAAACGAACTAGGTACAATCAAATACCGTACTGGTCACGTGACTGGATCTACTCGGTCATTGAAGGTAACTGTCGTAAATATGAATGGGTCGTGGGTGAGGCTGAATAGTTACTTGACGGATTTTTGAAATTTGGCAAAATCTGCAGAAGCAGTAATTTCAGTCGTCGATATGGCAGACCTATGTTATTAGACCAGGTTAAAAAGTGCAGAATATCCTTTTGGACTGGTATAATATACGTTCGTAGCATTAAAATTGCGTACTAGTAATTCATTATATTTCTGAATTACGTACTCTGGCGACATTTCAATTTGATAGGCCTAAACTGCTCCAGACTACGATCCGACATCGCATTTTCCGTGACAATTCAAACTGCTTGTTTTTTTTTTTTTTTTTTTTTTCTGTTATGTACAGATGCGGGAGTCTGTCTACTTTTTACGCGCGCTTTCCTTTGTATCGTCTGCTAGCTGCTATCTACCCTGCTCGGAAGCAGGGTAGATAGGATCCGGTGAAGGGATCGAGTTGAACAATTTAATTTTTCTTCTTGCAATTGGGCCTCAGCCCTGTGGCAAGTATTTGCTTAACCAACCTCTTCTCAATTTACCGACCCCATCAACCTTTTCCTAAACTCCCTCGCTCCCGTCACCTCAACCACATCCCTCGCCAATTCATTCCAATCCTTCACCGTTCTCACCATCATAGTGTTATTTTCCTCTCTGTCCTCTTCCCCATCCTCTGTATCTTCCACTCATGATCACCACTTCCCCTGAATATACCTCTCTGTATCTTGTCACCCAGTTGTGCCCACCCACCTTTAACATCCTTACCAGCCGTTCCACTCTCCTCTTCTCCTGCAGTGTGCCCCACCCGTCCTCTTACCATTACTGATGGTCTGAAATCCTCTCTCTCCCCCTGTGTCCTCCTTTTTTTGTGATCCACCTAGCAGCCATTCTCTGCACCTTTTCCATCTCTACCACTTCCCTTCCCACGTACGGGTCCCCGACCGCCGCCGCATACTCCAAGATGGGCCTCACCATTGTTTTGTATCCCTTTTCTTGCACTTTCTTGTCTGTCCCCATTAACACTCTTCCCAGCAGGCCCAGTGCTCTTCTACCTTTACTTGTAACACACTTCACTTGCTTCGCCCCATCTTAAGTCATCCTGAAGAATAACTCCCAAATATTTATATCTGTTCGCCTCTCCAATCTCCTGTCATCCCCATCTATATGTCTCTCTGACTACCTCTCTTTTCTGTGTAAATATCAACATTTTAGTTGAGGTCTTGAGGGCCGTTGGACCTTCATCGCATGATGTTTCCGACCGATTTACTCGCTACCGAGTGGATACGGGTAAATATCAAGAGTAGCTACTCATCGCATAGAGACTAATTTATTTATTTATTAGCATCCGTTACACACCCAATATAGACTGTATTTGGATTAGTCAGGAGGTATACAGTATAAGCATACAAGCATTACATACATACATGAATATATACATATAACAATTCAAGGGTACCGGTATAGAATATGTACATGATTCTAGTTTCATAGGTGATTATCATTATTACAGTAATATCAAGTTAACAATGATACAGGTTACAAGTACTTAGCTAATTGGCTTACGAGATGTTAAGATATTCCTCAACAGAGTAGAATGCCATACTCAGGAGGCAGCTTTTGAGTTTTGTTTTAATACAGTGTAGTCTTGTATTGTTTGTATGGATGTTGGTAGTCTGTTTATTAGTTTTATGCCAGAGTGAATGGGACTTAGTGAGGACTTTTTAGTTCCGTGAGGGAATAGGTGTAGTTGGTTAGCATACCATTACCTGGTAGTATGACTGTGTACATTGCTGTTTTTGATAGGTGTTATGTTATTAGAGTAAAACAAGGTACAGTGGTATATGTACAGACAAGGTTTTCCCTGAACAACAGTTTACATTGACTTCTGTAGCCTGCGCCAGTTATGCGCACTATTTTCTTTTGCAGTTTAAAAGCAGTCTGCCAGTTTGTCGATCTGCCCCACAATATGATGCCGTAGCTTATTAGTGACTGAATGTTAGCGAAGTAATAACACAAAACTGTGGTTTGATCACTTTTTTTTTATCATTGACATAGCAAAGCTCAATTTCTTGCATAACATGATTGTGTGTTCTTTCCAAGTTAATGGTTATCCACGGTAACACCTAGAAACTTAATATTGTTTACTTCCTGTAAGTGATCATTTCCAATTTTAAAAGTATTTTCAAAAATGTTTTCTCCCCTTTTTTTGGAATAAAGTTTACTATAGCAAATTTCTATACATTTTGAATCAAGTTGTTCGATAGGAACCAGTCAGTCATATCACTGATTGTTTTTTCCACATTTTGTTTAAGGACCATCTTATTAGTACTTACTTCAAGTACTTATGTTTATGTCATCAGCAAAAATTACAGTAGAGCAGGTATTTATAGTTTCAGGAAAGTCATCAACACATATTACGAATAATAGGGGTCCTAGGATTGAACCTTGGGGCACTCGTATCTTAATTGTACGAGGACTTGAATGATAATGGGTTATGTATTGGTTTTGGCAGTCAGTAATTGAGGTTATTGTTTGTCTGTTTTATAAGTAAGAACACATATGTTGATTTGCAATTCCTCTGAAACCGTAGAGTTCTAGCTTTTCTAGAAGAATGCTATGATCTACACAATCAAATGCTTTAGGTAAGTCTGTAAATATACCAGTTAGTAATTTGTCATCGTTGGACTCAAGTATCTTGTTTATGAATTTAAATATGGCTTGGTCTGTTGATTTTCCCTCCATGAGACCGTACTGAGATGTAGTATTACTGTATTTTGTTTTTTCCTAGGAATTTTATCAATTTTTTTACTATGATCTTTTCTAGTATTTTGGAAAATGAGGTAAGCAGCGCAATGGGTCTATAGTTGTCAAGCTGAGTTTTGTCACCTTTTTTATACACTGGGATGATTTTAGCAAATTTTAGTCTGTCTGGAAAAATGCCATAGGTGATGCAGTTATTGAAGATATGTGCCAAGGGACTTTTTATTAGGTGTGGGCATCTTTTCAATAAGGTCACTGGAATCTCATCAATTCCACATGAGTGTGTGTTTTTCAGATCCCTGATGACTTTTACAATATCATCTTCGGAAATAGGTGTCAGATAGATTGAGTGTGTAGACAATAGTTTCAGGTGATTTAAACTCAATTTAGGGTTAGTTGAGGTCCTATTGGTTTTGTAGGTAAAGTTTATTAATAAAAAATGTTTCTACAGTGTGAAAATGAGTCGTACGTAAAGAAAATTGTAGTTTACTTACTTTGAATTTTGCAGTTTTTCGTCAAAATCCAGTGTTTTATGTCTTTGTCATTATGTGTGTCTATGTGGAACTAGCGTTGCCAACCATACGGTCCTGACCATACATCTACGGTAGTTACGCTGTGTGTACGGACGTACGGTCCAGTCCCTAGTCCCTGGATTGTACGCTAATTGTATGGTCCTAGCCTTACTTGTTCGATGGTCCTAGAAATAAATGGCGGCTTTCTTTACTGCCCTCTATAACAAGTTACACAAACTACACCTATCAACCTAATTGTGGCAAACTATTTCAACAGAGGCCCTCATGACCTGCACGGACATATCGGGACGGCCTGCACGGACGAACACGTCTGCATAATTGTGGCAGAGCCTTTAGAGAGAGAGCTTAACAAGCCAACTGGAGCAGAAGGCAAAATTAAATTAATTTCCCAGAAGACACTAACCATGGCACATTTAATTGGAATTTGCAAGGAGGCATGCAATATATGTCCTTCAGCAGAAAAAAAAATCTGGATTTGGACAAAAATGAGAGAAAAGAGTGGGAATTAGTCTCACATCCGCTTTCTAACTGCGAGCATTGCTTCATACAGGTGGCTACGAGTCCGTGTCTCACGCTAAGTAGTCTTGATGAATGTCTTCTACTTCAAGGAGTTATGTAGCGTACAAAGTCGGGCACTCAATTACGGAGGCAAGCACATGACGGTGCTTCATTTAGCAACATCCTCTCTGGGAAGAAGGAAAGTTGTTGAAGAGATGAGTTTTGCAAAAGGAGTTTCTAAAGCAAGTCAAACCTACAATGAAGAAAACAAAACAAAGGAAGTCAAATGAAGTAGGCAATTTTACGTCTGGTGCTGTGTGTAAAAAAATACAATAAATTTATATGGTGCAGAAAACTCCCCACCTTCAAAAAAGTTGAACAAGGCTTTGTAAGATGACGGTACGTGTTTTGAACTGCAATATGGAATGGAAAATGTTTAAGAAGCTTTGGTTTCGCTGGAAGAAGTAATAATCCAAGAGGAAAACCTAGATTGAAATGCCTGATTTATAAGTTTTGAGGAGTCTTTATTTGGAGTAAACTCATATATAAAGGTTTGTAGGCTAATAAATACTTTATGTCAAAGAAACTTGTCAGTGCTTCACACTACTTGCTCACAATCAGATAATTGGGGTCACTGAACGTATCGGGAAAGGTCCTCAATTGTTGTACATGCAGGTGGTGAAGACGGCTTTGCACCAAATGCACTAAATATGTCCCAGTCCTGTCAGAAGTTTAGCGATTATCATGACTTGAACTATGAAAAATGCTTGTTCAAAACAAACTTTGTCGTATTTAGTTGCACAAGAAAAACATCACCAACGTAATCCAAGCTTTAACAGAGTATTGTAGAACCAGCTGAAGTCGTCTTTAATTTACATGTGCACATATTTAACCAATAAAAGATTTTTTAGATGTACCGGTAAATGTGAAAGTTTTAGAAATACAGACATGTGGTGAAACTTTAGAGCACCGTTGGTGTGTAAATAAGCACAGATTTTTATACAGTTAAATGAGCCATTCAGTGCAGATTCAAAATTAGACGTCGCAAAATTACACTGAGAAAATATGAGCACGGGAAAATCCATTATACGTTGCTGTATGTTCATTTAACACTGTTTCATTTACAATGATGTGGCTTCACCCTTCCAGCCATGGCCAGGTGATGTGCAAATGCTATTGGCCAAAGTAACCACCCCTCAAGGCACGGTGAGGTAGGGGAAGTTTGTAGATTTGCAGAGCGCTACTGGCCAAGGATCTTTTATCCATTGTCACACTATAGTACATATATTTTTCAACAAAGTAATGCTTAAGTTTTAACCATATTGGAACTAAACAATGTTTTTTATAAGTGTGTTCTTCACCCTGACTCACAATCACATTAAAGCTTTCAGCACCACGGAGCCTGTTTGAATGGAAGCACTATTCTAATGATTTGTTGAGACCCCTTTAAAAACTTTTGAACTCATTTATTCCTTGTACAGTTTTAAATCACTTTGACATTAAATACAGCCACCCATAGAGAAGCATTTACTACACGTTAGGAATATTTTGCATGTTTTAATGGATGCTGGAGTTGCAGTTAACCCATATAGCAGCACAAGGGAGGCCAATTAAATATGAGAATCAAATATCTGCACCAACGCCGTATTCAAGGGCCAATAAGAAACCTCTTAGCAAAATAGTTTGGAATCGTTCAGGAACAATTGGTTCCACTTTGGCTAACTGCCCACATTTATCCATGTCAGAGCGCTAGTCTCGTTTGTATGTTATATCTATGGCAGCATTCTGCTCTAATCTGAAAGTGAAATGTTTCTTGTAAAAACTTTTAAACAATATGGATAAACAGAATGTCTGGTTCATTAACTATTAAGTGGCGACGTGATAAAATTATAATATTCTGCATGTTTTAGAGTTACCTGCAATAGTGTAGTGAATAGATTTACATGCACTTAGGCCTATATTATTAAAGCGCCAATACGACTACTGTGATTGAATTCCGAATTATCTAATGATTTTAGGAAATAATTTTTTTTTTTATTTTCGTTAGTTAACGTATACTTCGAGGAATAATTGATCATGTTTATTGCAAATACAATAACTTATATGCTATTTTTTGCGCTGTCATTCAGTCAAGGTTGTATTCAAAATTAGTGCATTCAGTTCATATGAAATTTTAAATGTATATCAGGATTTTTAGATACATGATGTTACATCTTGACACTGCTAATGATATTATAGAGTGCTTTTTTTTTGCTGTCAATTTTCAGTTCGCATCACCATCGTCCTGTCACTGCTTCTACAAAAATAAGTGAAACATATGTTTGTGTGTTGCACGATTAATTTTCAATAAACCTAAAACCAATTTTAATGAATGTTTCCTCCCAAAATAAATAAAATCTTGTCCGCATGTTGTTTTCACTGCATTCTTTTCTGATGAAACAGAGCTGCCAAACATGGCAGCCATTTGCAGAAGGTTGATTATAAAATGTGTAGTTTGTGCATGTGCGAACAGTGCAAAACTAATTGTGATGAAGGCCTTGCTCACTGCAGATTTTTCTGCATTTTGCACCGTTCACGTGACTCTGTAGTTGCATTATCACACGGAGCATATTTAATCCCAACGTGGCACAGCACAGAGTAAATTTTGTATTCCATGTCAAAAAAAGAGAGATGATGGATCCCAAAATTCCATAAGACTATGCCATGTTCTTTCATTACCAAAGCTTAAAAAAATTAAGAATGTATTAAAGTTTCTGGAAATTGTTTCAAAATTGGACGACCATGCCCCTGCCCTAGCTATGTGTTCGATAAGAATTAAATGATCGATAATAAACACACAATTACAGTATTGCCAGTCAGAAATACACATTTGCTTGCCAATATTATTGATTTATTTCTTTGATCAAGAATATCACAGAAAATAAAAATACACCAATGCAAATACATTTGAAGTTTAAATAAATAAAATGTACAGGTTCATCAACTACAATTAATCTGGCAAGGCACAAGGTAAAAAGTGATCTCATTACAATACACAAACAGGAAACACTAAAACATTTGAATAATGGGATGTCTATACCAGTGCATGTATAAGAAATGCTTACATCACACAGCTCAGACGGTAACTTAAGTACAGCACTCAAAAACATTCACCTTCAATTGAAAGCAGATAATGTTACCAAATTACTCATATAAAAATATTTCATTGTCTGTTAAAATTTAATGAAACATAGTATTCTTTATAAGCTTATTCAGTGTATGCACACACATACATGGTTGACTGCTGAACAGTTATTGGATCACAGCTACACTCATATTCAAAATCTACCATCATCACTAGTGCCAACACACCCAGACAATTTTGCTTTACACATGGCTCTAACTTTCACCAACATCCATTACAGGCTACTGATAGTAAATACTGTATGCTGTATTTTCACATGTAGTGTTCACAAGGAGTGAAAGACAATTTTTGATGGATATCTTCACACACACGCAATGCACTACATACACTTTGTAAGGGTTAAACAATTGCCATTGGCAATTAATTTCCCCTTCAATGAAAACTATGTAAAAGACAGTAATTTTTTCTAATAAACCATATTATTTTTTATCTCCTTACAATATGTATATCACAACACTTTCATAGCATGAGATAGATGCTGAACAAAACAAACACATTTGTTCAAACAAAACGAAATGGTCACCTACATAGTTATATTTTTTCTCAACTAAACACAATTAAATGACTTAGGAACAATACATTTTATTAAAATCAAACCGTTCTTAAACCCAATGAGTTGACGTCTCTATCAGTACAAATTATTTTCTTTCACTCAAACTGTACCAGAAATGCTGCACAGACCACTATGCTGCAACTACTACACAAAAATAGGCCAACATACCTATTTAGTTAAGCCTGCTACGCAACAAAACAATAAATTATTACATATCCAGCATGCTATACAGTATTTTGGATCACAACAATAATTAAATTAACAAACAGTTGAAATTATTTAACACTAGGCAGTCAACCAGCCTTCTGAGGAAAATCTGACCTATTATTTTTACCCTACAGTTATATGTAAAGTAAGCAAATCCAGAAATTCTAACCACAATATCAATTTAATTTCCCAGTTGTATTTTTCGAATTGCATTCATGTGAAACCCTACTGTAAGCTTAATAAAAATTTTCCATAAAAGTAGGAAAGTAAACACACCCATGTTGGCAAACTCACTAAAATCTGTTGCTACGTAGGTATAATGTATACCGTCCGACAATTATGCTGGAATAATTTACTGTAGTACTTTATGAATTAACATTTGGGCTCCAGCATTTCGTGGGCTACCAAAGTAATTCAGTTTTTACTCACACTTGACCATGAATGATGTATGGATTCACAAATGAAACATAACGACTACTGTAAATAGTTTCACAAATGAAGAGAGCTGTCAAAAAATTGCTCTCGTTCCTGGAACAGGCTATACATCACAGGGCCATCTTAAACAAAGTAAATATTCTATTGTATAGTAGATATCAGAAGTACAATTTTGCCTTTTTTTTTTTTTTTTTTTTCATACGTTGGAAATGTGACTAACAATTTAATTTTGAATTTACTACATTTGGTATATACAAAAAAGATTCTTCTAAGATCAAAAGCATTACTAAATTTCAGCTGTGTGAATTCTCTTGAGAGGGATAGTTTTAAGTGTTCACAAATCTTTACACAATGATAACATTTTTCTGGAACTATTCATATGACTTATGCCATTCAAGATTAATTGTGCAACACAATTTTCTCAAACATCTTACATGGGAAAGAACTTGGTACTGAACAAGCAGAGACTGTAGGGTCACTACAGCATGGCTAGTTGCTACTATGGAAAATCCACTAAACTACAAAATGCAAAGAGGAAAAATAATAATAATAAAAAAAACAAGCCCCACATACCACACTCACAAGAAAATGTGTCCCAAATCTGGAGGGGGAAAAAAAAAAAGATAGTAAAAATAACTACAAATTACTTCACAAACTGTGCCTCCAATTACTGCTTTAATTGTTGCATAAAAAAGGCATTTACAATAGTGAAAACATCTTTGGGAACAAAGGGGATAAAAAAACAGTTGTCACCAAAAATACGTTCTGCTGCATTGTTATAAAAAATACCTACAAACCTTCTGACAGAGTTCCTGGCTGGTTACTATACTTAAACTGATTCTTAAATCACCACTCAAAACACAAAGTGTAACTATCGTAATTTGTACACATACAGCTACTCAATAACAAAATTATTGAAATCCAGGCATTACTGGTATCTGAAAAAAGGTCAGCTAGTAATAACAACACTGGCTTGAATAACAACATTAAACTCCATGCTCACGCGTCATATTACAACAAACATTGCAAGGTGTGCATAAAACTTTATTTAATAAAAACATACAGCATTTATATTTTGCATTGCCAATAAGAATGGTACAATAACATGGTATATGAACAAAATCACAAACTACAGTGCATATATGCTGAGAAAAAAATCACAACAAAATTAATTGCATTTTTCAGAAATTGATGATTTAAATATAATCAACAGCTAATAAAAATTAGACAGCACAGCCTTAATTTATTAATTACAGAAAATTACTTTGCCTCATCATCGTCACACAATAAATAATGATCAGAACTGTTTCCAACATCTAGAAAACATTACTTTTAAATATTCAGATTCACATTAAAACACTCCCCCCACTTTCTCAAAACCATCAATCCCAAAAAGGAAAATCCGTGAAATTAACATTTTTACAATCACTCACTGACGTTGTTGGATTCAATGCCAATGTTTAAATAAATAAGTACAGTATAATTAGGTAAGTAGGCAAGTAGTTTATGAAATAGTAAGTAACCTGACTATGATATTTAATAATTATTATAATACTGCAGCTCAAGTTGTCTATTTCCTACAACACACACTAAATATTACATCAACGTACACTACAAAAATCAATAAATATGCTAATACACTGGGCTTGTGTAAAGAATTTCGATTTGTGTCAAGATTTTGCAACAAAAAAATATTTCATTACTGCTTAAAAGAAAGTGCTCATTTATACTTTCTCTATCAACACTGGTGTCAGAAAATAAAAACATATTTCTTTGCAATTCTAGACTGACAATATGCAGAACAGTATTGTATTACTGGAGTCTAGTCTAGATTTTACAAGGCCCAACGGTTTTTGGAAATGGCTTTGCAAATTCTAGACTATTGTATATAGAAGCTTGTTATTATCCTAAAGAAGACAAAATTTACGCTTTCATTGTATTGTGTGTTTTATGCAACTGCTGCATGTATGAAAGGATCCTTTCCCCTAGTTGACTGAAAAAACCGAACGGAAGGCAAATAGTTTTACACAGTGGTTGACAGACGGTACAGCTGCTGCCCATAACAACATTCTAACAAAGGAGAAGAAAAACCTCCAGCCTTTGAGGAAAAATACTCTTAATTAAAAAAATTAAGTGGCCACACAAAACCAATCTCATTCATTCTACAACAGTGCAGTAAGTTTGTGTTACACATTATTTTAAACTGTTAACAGTGAGATGATCAATATTGTATAACTTACATTTAAGTATAATTTTTTTTCTAATGCAATATTACTGGTATTATCTTGATAGTTTTCCTTTTGAAGTACAAGGCTTGCAGTCCAATAGACACATATGATCTTATGCTTATCTGTTGGTAACTGACTTAAGGGCGCCGTCTACTAGAATCGTGAAGAGGCGTGCAGACCTTTAACAATCCTGATTTCATTCGAAAACCATTCAACATTTTGTCACGCGGTTAGGCTATGAAAAGCATTTAAGGATCTTAGTACAGGTCTATAATTTTGCTATTAACTGTTATCGTTCCTAACAAGTATTTTTTTTAGTGTGAAAGTGACCGAATTGGGACTTTTGACGCTGATTTTTATGTAAGAATAATCATTTTCACGATATTCTGAATATTATAGACCTGTAGAGCGACTCTTTCCCTTTCTTCGCGTAAGATAAAATGATAGTTTTGTCGCTGAAAGTCCCATAGTAAAAACGGTTCAGTGGAAACCTTGCACGCTAGTTCAGCGCTTGACTTGTTGAGGCGACGCGGCATTTGATGCGCACTTCAAGGTCGACCTTACTGCTCCGTCGCTTTTGAGCCTCTCACGCGCGGGTAGACGGCGCCCTTAAGCTTCACACTTCACCTTAAATGATCATTCTGCTGCATAAAAAATTTCCTGAACAAAAGTTCTCATTACTTCATAACCAACAGATAATTTTCATTTGTATTCATTTCTCACTATAGGTAATGGAAAATTCCCTACCCACTCCCTGTTGACAAAAGACTTCAATTCAGATGAAATCACACTCAACAAGACGATAAGCCCTACTCCCTTTTATAATTAGATAAGCTTGGATTCTGTACCTGTTTCTGCCAAAATTCATGTCTCTGAAAGGCAGACGGCCTCAGAAGTCATAATCGGGTGTTAATGCAGTAAAAACTTTTCACTACACTTCCAGAGGGACCAGCTAAAAACTGTGTAAAATACAGGAAAATGTGAAAAGAGGGGAAACCTGTCCTTCACAAGGTTTGTATTGGACCTAGGAAAATTAATATAAATTAAGGAGAATAAAACCAAGGAATGTGGGAGAAAAAAATCTACTGTATTGATGATTGTCAATAAACGTAAAGAAACATTCAACAGCTTTAATCCACCATTGAGCATTGTTAGGGACAAGAGGTCAAACAAGTATGTATTATACTGTACAGCATTGCTAATCACCATTCTATCAGCAAAAACTGGTAGCAAACATCTAAATTTTCAACACACCTTACAACCAGCTGGGGCAGTTTAAATGGGAAGAAGGTGCGGAAAACAAAATACTGGTAAGGTATTTATTACTGTGCATGGTAAATTATTTGCTACATATTTGCTAGCATTATGTCCATACTTATTTGACAACATTTTCTGCAGATACTATGTATTGAGGTCTGAATAATTTTTTTCAACAGAGACTTCTACAGTATTTTTAATAAAATAAAAAGATAAATTTTGTGAATTAAAATCATTTCTATTTAGTTTCTAATTTCAAGAGCTATAATTACAATTTAGCTGAGACTCCCCTACAACCCATTCAACTTACCTGTGAAATGTGCTGCAAGAACACACCACTGCGTGTATCAACTGAGTAGCTACAGCCAAGTTGGCAGGCAGACAGAATTTTCTACTGTGCTGTAACTTTTTATCTGCAGTTCAACTAAACTACAGCCTTCCTCTTTCCAATATTTCCTCAACATACTTGTTTACTACATTATGTGTAAGCTTTAAATACTTCAAGAGTATTTTACATGCTGTCCAAACTACCAAGAAATAGGAGACTGTTAAAAACTTAAACAAATTAATGACACTAAGAAATAATGTCATTTTTAAAATTCTACAAAGAAAAAGCGTAACATTTGGGTGAAGTTATATGTTCTGACCATTCTGAATGGTAAATTACATATTTCTTTGTCATTTTGAAAACAAAATCTAAATAAGAACTGAAATCCACATTTCTGAACCTTGCACAAGCCCTAGTGGTAAAATTCAAAATGTCAATAACAGTGTGTGTTCTACACAAAATAAGTACTCTGAGGGAAAGCTAATCTCTAGAAAACAACTCTTATCATCAGGAAATAACGCAGGGTCATGATCCTCTTTCCTCAATCCTGATGATTCATGTCAAAAATATTTCCTACTTTAGAACTAAACACAAACTTCCTTTACTTCACTTCCATTTACTTTTTGTTTATTTAAACACCCCATTTGTCAGGCTTGGGTTTTCCTGCACCCCATTTTGAATGATCTGAATTTTTTCACCCAACCTGTTTTCTTTCATACAATTCACGCGTGCCTCTACTTCCTTCCCTTTTCTATCAATTTTCCTTGCCCCAATTCCATTTTCTTTCATGTACCCTTGTCCTGCCTCAATACCATTCTCTTTCACTTCTTCATCAGGACCTGAAAAAAAATACAATGGCTTTTACTTGACGGTTACTCAATACACTACAGCATACAATTATAAATAAGCTGATGCATATTTTACGACATTAAGTTATGATCACGAGTTCTTTATATTCAAACGTCACAAGTTTTCTTTTCCTACCTCATTGTACATTTCATGTTGAAATCCTTATATGCTACTTAAAAGGGTAAAAAATGAAATGCATAATGTAATACAGTATTGTGAACATACATAGCATGCTTGATAAACAATGCTATATTCTCTTTATTTTTTAAATTATTACATACGTAATTCATTCCTCAGTATAGAGAAATACTAGGCAGTTTAGAGGAATGGATCAAGAGGTGAAGCTAAATGTACTACGTACTTTTACATTTTGTTTAAATTAATGCAATGCTACAAGAGAAGCTTTCAGTGCCAGATAATATCCAAACAATGACTTTAATGCAACACAGTAAAATGCCCAAGTCTAGGTACAGTCCAGCCCCACAACTACGTACATCAGCTACTATCCCAGTCTCAATTCCAGAATAATAATAATAACAATAACAACAATAATAATAAAAGTATGTTCTTTAGGATGCAGCAGTACTACCAAGGCATGACACTGCATATAAATAATGAAAATAAAGGTCAGTGACAACACTCAGTCAAGTTACAATGGTTACCTTGAAGGGTATGACAAAACTTGTTCGTAACAGTCCACTCCTCTCGTAATGACAAGTTAAACATTGAATACTGTGGGTTGCCAGTCACTTCCTTTTCAATGGTAAGGAATTTTGGTAGGCTTTTTTGCAACTGGTGGTCTTCTGCACTCGAGTATGTTTCTAAAAACATGAGACCCTTGCACCTGCAGAAAAATATTAAAATATACATAAAGCTTCAGGTTATAAGTTACAAGACATGAATCTACTGTATATAGCATAAAAAAAGTTTAGTAAATACAAGAACTATCCTGAAAACTCAAAGCACACGTAAGTTCATTCCAGAGTAACTTGAGGATTAATAAAATCAGAATTGGACTGTCTTATTATAATGTGCTACTTAAAAAGTGGTATAGTAGTACATACAATTTAAGCAGGACTGAAAAATAGTGGTCTGAAGGCAGACAAAAATCTGAAAATGATCCTTCTGTAATAATGATCTTTTGTACAGAAACTGTCAAGAGTCATTGAATTAAGAGTTGACTATTCTTAAGTGATATACTTTCAGTGAAAATTACAGTATTCATATGAATATAAGAAAATGTCTCAAAAATTTTACTTCCCGAAAACTAGGGACATTTTTTATTTATTTATTTAATACTGTACTAGCTGTCCCAGTGCAGCTTCGCCCGCGTGTACTATAGAAAAGAATAATTAACTTTTAACTACAGTATGTACATATTAATTGTTAGTGTTACTATATTCTGTGTATTTCGTTAATTTAATTTGTGAAATACCTTAAATTGGTTTGTATATATTTTTTGTATGGAAACTTTAAAGAAAAGAGAATGTATTCTGAAATTACATCTTAGGTATTTACGTAAGCTTCATTTTAAAACAAAAACCACCTCAATATCTCAAATGGTTCAGGATATACGGATGATTGATTGAAAACACATTTCATTTTTTTACAGTCTTTCAAGGACGAATTTTGAAAAATCCTAAAACTACATTTTAGACATCTATATGAGCACCATTCCATTCTGATGCAAAGTAAGATCACCTGGATATCTTAAGTGGTTTAAGAGAAGTAGTGGATGTGTTGAAAACACATTTAACAGCTTTTCACCCCCTCAATTTCAGAATTTCAAAAAATTATGAAATATGCATTTTCTTAGGCAATGTTTTAAAGTAAAAATATTAACAATATATAATCATGTTAGAGAGTTATCGAGAATTTCACGAAAACACGTTTTGCCCCCTTTCATCCCTTTAATTTTCGATTTTCGAAAAATCCTTCCTTAGTGGGTGCCTATGCCATAAGGGGAAGCTATGCTTAAATTTCATGTTTATAGGTCCACCGGTTTGGGCTGCATTGACAGTGAATGAACGAATGGGGCACTTCCAGTTCCCAGCGTCTCAACTCAGCACTGTTCTGCTGCGGTAGAGCCCTCACCACTCTGGTAGTGTAGCACGAGTCAAAACTGGATTGATGTGATGCAGCATGTGCTGCAACTGGCTTTTCATGTGGGTCAACCAACACCCCAGCTAAGGTTTTTTTTCGTATCAGTTCTGTTGCCATTCATCCTTTGTCTAAGGGTGTTGTTGGTCAGGCTAATATACTCTACATTGCTTAGAGTGCAATGTAGCTGATAGATGAGGTTTTCTGTAACACAGTTATAGCTGCCCTGTATGGGGTACGTTTGGTTAGTGAGTCTACTATTGAATGATGTTAAGGGATGATGTATGTCACAAGAACCACAGCGTGGCCTCTTGCAGGGATGGGAGCCTCTGGGGGTGGGACACTATTAGATGTGGTGTTAAGCAGTTTGGGGTGAACTAGTTTGTTGCGGAGGTTGGGGGGTCATTTGAAGACCAATTTGGGTGGTTTACTTAATAGGTTGTGGGTGAGTGGTGAGGAGGCTAAGAATTGTGGCCAAAGTTAAGGATAGTTCTGAGTTTTTCCAGACCCTCATGGTAGGGGACAACCAGAGGGATATCAGAGTTAGCAGGTTTCTTCTGGGTATTGGTCGAGGTTGTACACTGTATTTGGTTGTAGACTAGTGGTTTGGGGTAACCCCTATCAATGAAGGCTTGTGCTATTAATGCACATTGCTTGTTTAGGTCGGTCTGGGTGGATCAGATGCATTTGGCTCGGGTGGCATGACTGCATGGCAAGAATTTTTTGGCATGGAATGGGTGGTAACTGTCAAAGTGGAGGTATTGAAGGCTGTTGGTAGGTTTGGTGTGAACACCAGTTTCAATTTTGCCATTGTGTTGAGACAGTTCTACATCAAGAAATACTACATGTGAGAGTAGTTCCAGGTGAATTTCAGTGGGCTATGTGAATTGAGGTGGTTGAGAAAATCAAGGAGGCTGTCTTCGGTGGAGTTCCAAATCATAAAAATGTTGTCTATGAAACGCATCCTGCAGTGTGGGCGAATAGGTTGACGGTTTAGGACGTTCTGCTCGAGTTTGCCCATAAACAGGTTGACATAAGACGGGGCCATCCGAGTGCCCATGGCTGTGCCCTTAATTTGCAAGTAGTGATTGTCTTGAAACCTAAAGTTGTTGCTGTTCAGGGTCAGTTATGCCAGTTCAACCAGGGAAAGCTGTAGATGGTTTGCTGTCAGGTGGTCTCTGGTTGAGGTAATGCTCGATCGCAGACAGTCCCGATGAGTGAGGTATGTTTGTGTACATATAAGGAAGTTACATCTATTGTTACCAGGTAAGAATGATCAGGTATAGAGTTCAGGTTGTTAAGGTGTTCAAGAAAATGGTTTGTGTCTTTGATGTATGATGGAAGGAGCTGGACCCTGGGTTGTATGTGAGCATCCACAAGCGCCGAGATCCTTTCTGTTGGGCTGCCACATCCGGATACGATGGGCCGTCCTGGGTGGTGGTGGTTGTTTGTGGATCTTGGGTAGTAGGTACAGAGCTGGTGTGTAAAGTGTATCTGGGGTTAGAAGGTTCACTGATTTTTGGGAGAATCCCTGAAGTGGTCCTTGGGAACTTAAAAATTGTCTGATATGGTGACAGAATCTGGATGCAGGGTCCTCTTGTAGCAGTCTGTAGGTTGTCGAGTCTTCCAGTTGGTGTTTGACTTGAAGTATGTAGTCCTGTTTGTTCAGAATCACTGTGATGGAACCTTTGTCTGCAGGTAATATCATGATGTTGCTGTTGTTCTGAAGATCCTTGATGGCTTTCCGTTCTGATGGTGAGATGTTTCTGTTGTTTGGTAGAGAGCTGGCGAAGGCAGGGTCAGAGACATTCATCACTAGAAGCGATATGAACTGTTCAAGGGGGTGGGATGGTGTAAGTGAAGGGGGGTCCCATGTGGATGGTGGTGAGAACTTGGCCAGGGCTGGATCTATGTAATTGTCATAATCCTTGGTGGTGGGCAGGTTGGAGAAGAAATACTTCAGGCGGAGATTGTGTGTGAGGCTCAGGATGTCCTTTACTGTAGCAAAATGATTGAATTTTTTGGATGGAGCGAATGTCAGGCCTTTCTCAAGAATATTGAGTTCAGCAGGAGTGAGGTTATGGTTGAAAGGTTAAGTACTTGTAACTTGGGTGTTGTGTCTGGCTGTTTGGATGCCTCCTTGTGGGGCCATGGAGCATGGGCACTCACATGTCCCCGTCTTATGCCAACCTGTTTATGGGAAAACTCTAGCAAAACTTCCTAAACCGTCAACCTCTTTGCCCACACTGCTGGATGCGTGTCATAGACAACATTTTTATGATTTGGAATTCCACCGAAGACAGCCGCCTTGATTTTCTCAAAAACCTCAATTCACACAGCCCACTGAAATTCACTTGCAACTACTCTTAAGTCACATGCAGTATTTCTTGATGTAGAACTGTCTCTACACAATGGCAAAATTGAAACTGGTGTTCACACACCAAACATACCAACAGCCTTCAATACCTCCACTTTGACAGTTACCACCCATTCCATGCCAAGAAATCCTTGCCATAGTCTTGCCACCCGAGTGCCCAATAAACATTCCAGTAGTAGGTAACGGAACAGGTTGTGCAGGACAGTCCGGTGGGCGAGGTGTCTCCAGTGGGAAACTAGAGAGACTGACCGCAGTAGGATCCCCTTTTTCACCCCATCACCGAGTTCAGGTCCTCAGGTGGTCGATCAGCCATTCGAGGTCGTGACAAAGGATGGCCTTTTAGCCATACGACAGCATAAACATAAGATGTTAACTCGTCAGTGTCTGGAGCAGCAGCAGCAGCAGCAGCAGCAGCAGCAGCAGCAGCAGCAGCAAGTAGTGGGGAGAGGAAGGTGGGCATCACCAGACCCACGAACAGCCAGACCATCTCACCCCCCCCCCCTCGTCATTGTTATCCCAGTATCGTAGCCTAAGGGGCTTGTAGAGGTAGAGTTAGGAAACTGTTCCTTTGCTGTAGTCTGGTAACTACCACAAGGCTGTCACTGTCACTGAGTGTTTGAAATATTGGGTGGTGAGGCAAATGAAGTGTAGGGAGAGGACCACCATGCCAGGGTAGGCTACTTAGATAAGCTGCAGGTAGACACAACATTAATAAAACAAAAAATCTCTGTGTGTGTGTGTGTATGCACAAATGGCATGCAAGTTGCCAGGAGGCAAAGCCCCCCCACAAGCAGCTACCCGCAAGAGCACGTCTGCAACTGGAGAAGTGAATAAGCTGCATCGCTACCAGCCTGGCACCATTGCCCTGAGGGAAATTAGGTGATACCAGAGAAGCACTGAGCTGCTCATTTGTAAGCTGCCCTTCCAGCTCTTAGTGCAATAATTGCCAAGGACTTCAAGACAAACCTACGTTTGCAGAGCTCGGCCATAATGGCACTGCAGGAAGTAAGTGAGGCGTACGTGGTGGGTATGTTTGAGGACATCAATTTGTGTGCTATTCATGCAAAGAGGTGCCCAAAAACATTCAGCTGGCTCTGCAAATTCATAAAGAGCCTACATTAATACTGTAGTCTTAGGGTATAATTGTTCACATTCGTAAAATCGCTACCTTCGTAAAATTGATAGGGGTCTATTTTGCCTCCCACCCTCTCAACAAATTTTAAAACTGCATTTTATTTGCAAAGAGCCAGTCAGGCTCCGATTTTTGTAGCGTTTTGAGGGGAAATAAAAAATTTAATGAATAAATTTATATCACAGTATTACCCGGCATTAGGACAACCCCGCACATAAAACGAGTCATGGTTTTGAAGGTACAAAATCTTGAGGGGAAATAAAAAATTTAATGAATAAATTTATATCACAGTATTACCCGGCATTAGGACAACCCCGCACATAAAACGAGTCATGGTTTTGAAGGTACAAAATCTTGTAGAAAAAAAAATTAAATTATTAATTTTGAAATTCCCGACAGAAAAACATTTTTTTCCTTTGCCAGAAACATTAAAAACTTAGTTTAAATATTTTTAATGCATTTATTACCATTATATAAACATCATAGGAGACACACCAAACCAATAACACTGGCTACTACTGCCCTCCGGACACCCAAGAGCCAAGGAAATGTACGGCGGCGGGACACGTGGCCGGCGACATCAGTTGCCGGCAGCTGTATATGACTTGGCAACGCTAGACTGAGGCATGCCGGGTTACAACAACTGCTTGCAAGATCATCGCATTACTGTGAACTGTTGTCCCCTACCAGCCTAGCAGCACTGTACAGTAGACACAAGTGTGCGGTACGGTACCAAGATCCTAGTTTTCTCCGCCTAAGAGATTTGTGCTGGCGAGACAAATGATCTAAGCATGCGGTACCTACATCCTCATTTTCTCTGCCCGAGAGTTTTGTTCTGGCGAGACAAAAGATCTAAGCATGTGGACCTAGATCCTAGTTTTCTCTGCCCGAGAGTTATGGGATGGCGAGACATAGGATCTAGGTACACGCTCCAATTGCATAAATCGCCAAGCCACACATGCTTCGCTGCGACGAAAAAGTGGCCTTTGTTACGAATATGCCGCTCATCAAACAATCGTTGTGTTGTTTGCTGTATTTCTGTTTGTTTTTTTGTTTCGTCTCATCGTTGTGTCACATGTCAACTTAGGTTTTTTTTATATTTTTGTTATTTCTTTTATTTTTTGTTTGTTCCTTATTTTATCTGACTAGATTCCAGTTTTGGAATTTCATGTTGTGTATGTATCCTGATGACTAAAGCATACTCTACAGTGAAACCTCGTATTTACGTTACCGTTATTTACGTTTTCCTGCGAATTGCACTTTTTTCTTCAGGTCCCGTTTGTCTGCCATTTAGTGCAGTGTTACATTTTTCAGCATATCACACCATCAAAATTTTATTTTTCCCGCTGTTTACGTTTTTTGCCCATGTTTTCGCCATCCGAAGACAATAAAAACACGAGATTTCAAAGTCATAGATGACAAAGAAAGGACATCTAAACTGGTTTGGAAATAGAACAAAGAAGAAACAGCATAACAGGTTGGTGATCACGTGCAAAGCCATAGGAGAATGACTGTGATCACGTGTAATGCTAACGCTCACGGCACAATAAATTCAAGATGGCGGCAAGAAAACGCTGCCGCCGCTAGTGCTATCGATTGTCCCGGACGCTATCGATATATTCACGTTGGCAACATTGATCTCTTCACGTATGTTCATTTGTCTTTGTAAGCGCAAATAACTGTAACTTTAACCTAAAATTTGCAAAACGTGTTTGAAAGTCAAGTAGTTGTGTTTTAAATTATTTCCATTTTAGTGCAGTGTGTTTTAGATGGTTATAAAACGGTAATGTAATCGAAAAAAAAAAAAAAAA
>PNEQ01124213.1:0-104325 GCA_003012365.1 Medauroidea extradentata | reverse complement strand
ATTTTATCACGTATCTGAGAAGTCATCCAAGGGGCGTTCGTGGTTTTGCATCTAATCAGTTTCTTGGGCGCATGTCTATCGAATAGTCGCGTGACAGTGTTGTTAAAGTTTGTCAACTTCTCGTCGATTGTACTAGCCTCTAGGACATCGGACCATGTGATATTGCTCAGCTCGCGTACAAATAACTCTGGGGCAATTTATTGTAAAGCATATTTTATTGTGCTTCTTAAAAAATGTGGTACTATTAATTATTACTATGTCAGTTAATGTGCATGCAACTGGTGCGAAACGAAGATAAGAGATGCGGAGCAACGAGCAATACAGACAATCAAGGACTCGTATCGCGCATGGGCAAAGGGCCGAACAGCCCAGTGAGATACTGAAGTGTTCCGAGGAGGCCACACACATCTTATATTCTCCTCGCTTCACATATCCTGCAGTGGGCGGCAACACATGTCACAACATGGAACTTATCACATCTGAAAAAAAAAAATCGCGCCTCTTCTCTGCGTTTCGCGCCAACGGGTACGCATCTCTAAATGTATTTATTTCAATACAGTAAAGTATTTTTCTCATAATGGTACTGATGAAGTCCTGTAAAATCAGGATGTCAAAAACAAAATTTGTCTCTTATAAAGTTGATCTCTTACCACTGCATGTAACTCGCTCAATGAATCACTTGTCACTGTGGTACGTTGGTTAGAGTGTCTGACAGGTAATTTCCAGGTAATGGGTACGAATTCCGGCAAATTAGGAAAATTTCTCATGGTACTAAATCGTATGTCAAGGTCTCGAGAAAGCATAACAAATAAGAGCATATCGTATTTCTGGAACATTGAGTGCCAGAATTTTAAAGAAGTTTAATTTTTGTGAGGAAAATGGAATGTCCGTAATTTTACAGAGGATTCTGTTACCAGGTAACACTGAGTGTCCGTTGTTTTACAAAGATTTTTGGATAATTTTTTGCCTGTAATTTTCCGCTATTGCACTGAAATTTTTCTAACAGCGCATCCTCAAAAGTGATCTTCACTGTTCAGCGCTAACCAAAATACACACGTGACTCTGAAAACGTGACAGAGGGCAGTTTAACATGGATCTGAGACCCGGTCATCTCCAGAGTACCTCGCGCTCCTTCGCAATGATCGTTTGTTCAAACTTATTCATATCACTGTCTTTACCTCCAACACATCCTTCTGTTTGCGACAATGTAAGTTCCTGTCCCACTGAAATCATGTAAGTTGGCATTGCCTACCGTAGCTTTACCAATGTGCCAAGGCAAATGTGTTAACGTCGGCTATTGTTTCTTAACGAATTATGTAAAGCGTTATTATCTCATTATATAAAATTGCAGAGATTACTAGTACACGTAACGTGCGTGGTAAATATTTTTTTTAATATTATAAAATTAGGCGAAATATAATTAATTAAGATGGTAGCAATGGCATACTACGATAAAATATCAATAGGAACGCTGATAAGCAAATATATTATCAATGTAAATGTCTTAGTTAACGCGTACTACTACAGAATAACTGATTATAAACTTTGGCGAAAATTGTTACATTTTCCCTGATGCCCTTCCATCCCGTGCATTCCACACAAGCTTCATACTGAACACCCTCCCCCAACCGCCAACCCTAGGCAAATACTGACCAGTGGGTGAAGCTTAGGATAGATCAAAACCAACATCTGACAACTTTACGCTTAGAGGCGAAAAGACATGTGTTGATAGAACAGAAATCATCCTTAGCGACCATACTCTACCAGAACCTGAGCGTTTTCAGCCAGTGATACCATTATATTACAACAGCAAGTTGTAGTCAACACATCTCGCTATTGTTTTTTTTTTGTCAATTATCCTACAGAGTAAGTGCATCCAATATTTCTACAAATGAATATTTTTTGCACGATTCAATATTTTTAAAACCTATTTACTCATCTAAAATTGGAAAATCTCAAAGAAACAAACGTGGCGACACTGTGTACATTCCCAACAAAAATTACGTCCAGGTACATTGATTACTTACTGATTAAATAAATATCTTATGAGGACGATAACTGAGGGTTAGGGTATTAAGGCCCTAATCAGTCCAGTAAATTAAGAATATTGTGGTCTTAATGCTACAACTAGATAACTATAGCTGGAGATATCCTATTGTAACACTGCAAATTGCTTTTGTCATACACATAGTTATTTGTCGAAATGTATACACATCAAAAGGAACAATCATAAAGGTAGTTAAGTCATCTGCAAATAACTTAAACTTAGAAAATTTAAGTTATCCAGTTCTTGTACTAAGCTGACGATATAATAATACTGGGGTCTAAACATACGTTGAAAGTTCAACTGCGATGATTGCACTGTAGTGAAAGGCAAATATAATTAAAGCTACAATAGTAAATTTCGCATTTTCCTCATCAGAATTGCAAAGACGCGAAAAATAAAATATTCCAATCATGCGTCTGATGCCGAACGTTAAATGGGTGTTGCACGATCATCATTAACTTACAGTATATTCCCTGCTACAAACATTTCTGAAGACGTAGTAAATATTTTGACATTTCATGCTCGAAATGTTAGTCTACTACACCTGTTTAGATTGTTAGATAGTATGGAAGTAATTAAATATCTACCAATGCAAGAAAATATATAGTAGACTAATATTTAGAGCATGAATTTTCAAAAATATTGATCGCCTTCAGAAGTGCTTGTAGCAGGGAATGTATTGTCTAGTTCTCTTCTTGTATGCATAATGAAGGGTAAGATAAGTAGCTATGTTTCTGTTGTGGTACTTGTGAAAATTTTGGGCTATCGTAAAACAAAAATAAGCAAGAAAAACCAATATATCAACTCGTAGGTGGAGACTGGCTCTAGAGCCCTGTCATACTAGGATGCCATGGCAGCGATGACGGCATAAATTCTGGCATCAAGTCTGGCATACATTGTGTTTGTCAAGAATGATGCCAGCGATAGCCAAGTACGTACTTGACGAGATGGCAGAGATGCCAACCATAGCTGGCGTCCCTTCCTCGGACTGGCAGCGATGCCACGTGTGAGACGCTCCATTGTCTTTCATGTTGCGGTACTGGCAGCTTTGCCACCATGGCGTCCTAGTGTGACAGGTTTCCTACCTGCTCTTGAAACGCGTTGCAACGAGTTGCGAGTATTTATTTTTTGACGAAACTATTCAACGCGCATCAAAATGGTTCGTCTACGTAAAGATCACAAATTCCAATGCACGATTCGGGACGAGTATTTTAAATATGATTTCCGGGCCTCCCAAAATGTCTATCTGGAAATATACAAACCATAATCGAAAAACGTACAAGTAGACTAGAAGCACACTTTGGACTTTAAACTATAAGTCCCACAAATAAAATGATATTGTCAGTCTCATATGAAAATTAATAAACTTACTAGTAAAATTCTGCGTGCCAGTTGAGTGGCTTGCACGTAGCGGCGAAACTGCGTTACACACGCCGGCCGGTGTCGACCTTACGTTTTATCGATTTTGTACCTCACATACACAGACGCAATCTATATAGTCTGATAGTCACAATCTCTAACTTTTGTATTTTGTGTCATATCTTTTCCTCTGGGTATTATTTTGGAATTTTAACCTAACTACGGAATACATATTGACAGAATTTTAGACACCATAAATCTTTATTTTCCGTTACTCTTGTTACCGATCGAATTGCAGTTAAGAAAGTTATAAGAATTTTCTAACTGCAATTCGATATGTAACAACAGTAACGGAAAATGAAGATTTATGGTGTATAAAAGTCTATCAATATGTATTCTATACCGCAATTAGGTTAAAGTTCCAAAAATTTATCCGGAAGAAAAGTTATGTCACAAAATACACTCTTAAGAGCTGAGGCAAATCCCACCACCCCACTTGCCCGCTGTCGACGGGAAGATGAGGACAGGACAGGCAGGCTCCTGTGAGGACGGTTGAGAGTGGTCGGAGTACTTTCCCGCTCCTAGGAGAATGGTAGATAACAGCTCCCAGGCAGCATGCGTGGTTACAGTTGCGACACAGTTTATAGCTTGCCGCTACCGGTTTATGCCTCTGGACGTCGACGCGTGCCGGCCAGCCTGACGCATTCAAGAGTCCTAGATCTTGAACGGTGTTGTCAACACTACGTCCCGTCACTGACTGGTGGCAGCTTCACTCCCCGCCCAAGCGCCTACTCGCAATTTGTGCGTCAGGCGACTATTTGCCAATTGCACGGAATCAGTAAAGTATGCTAAATATTTTTCAGATTTTAATCAGTCTTATAAAAATATTTAATTCCATAAAGTCTGGGGCCAAACCATGCTAACTCCAAACTGTAATAAATATCAATAAAATATCATATCTTTTCCGTATGCATTAATATCTATCTTGAATTTGTTACTAATCAAAATACAATAACTTGACTGTCATTAGTAACATTTTACGTATATAAATAAATGTATACAATGTAGAAATTATTTTTTGCTAATTCTTACATTTTGGAGTTAGCATGGTTTGGGATTCAGGTCCTCATACAGTATATAATTGAATGCTGATAGGTAAAGGGCATATATATATATATATATATATATATATATATATATATATATACATAGGCTATGTATGTAGTAAGTACGAGATCGGTTAATACATCGTGAACGGTGAAACTTGGCACATATACGTATTTTTTCATTGAGAATATATTTATGCTATCCGCTTTACTCTAACTCGCCACTAGATGGCGCAGCAGATAATAAACTTATATACAGTTCTACGTATCGCTATAAAAACTGGTTATGCATAAAATAAATGTTTGTTTGTTCGTTCGTCTTCTACGCGTTCATGCAATATTCATTCGATTGGTTTGATACTTCGACGCGCAGGTAGTCATTACTTGTGAGTACATTTTCCTCTTACGAAAAAAAAATATCTGAGCCAGTTTTCTCACAATGACATTTGAAACTCAAAATTTTCATATTTTTACTTCATACAGAACTTGAAAACCAATAAACACAATGAAATTAAAAATCCACACCATAACTTCATGTCACATACATTAACCCATTGTAAAATACTTCTGTATTTAAAAAATATTGCTGAGTGTAACAACATATTAGACGATTTTAGATTTTTTTTTAATACAGACATTTTTTTCCAGTAGGTTTTTACATATCTCAAGCAGAAATTCGGGGCATATAGTTACTATGTGAATTAATTTATTTAATTATGTTAGTAATTTTTCAAAATTTGTATGAAGTAACGACATGAAAATTTTGACTTTGTGATAAAAGCATATTTTGGTTATACCTTTTGAATAAATGCTATGAAAAAAAAATTTAAAACACAGCAAAATGGTTTAACACGCCTCCTTAAAGTGGACCAGTACCTGTCATCTTCGAATTCTTCATTTTTCGCTGCAAGTTCAATACAATGAGATGTATTACAATTTCCTGTTCAATATGGCGTAGATATTACCTTCTTAAGCTTCACACAATCAAACATTCGCGACCTTTCTAAGGTTTTGACTGGTAACCTTCCGGAGAAGGAAATTTATTTATTTCTACGGATCGGTATCATGTATTGTATAATCACTAGTAGTCAAATAATGCCAACTGTATACAATGTAAGAAACTATTCATTTTGCCTTGTCAAAGAATAAAAAATTAAAGAAAATTTGTAGGCCAAATTAAATGAAGATGTTCCGTAATTCCAAAATGGCGGTTACCGATTCCCCTTAATTAAAGTAACACATGCGAAGGTCAACACAACACGGCTATAGCTGGTCATGTAACTCACAGAAGGGCGTACCTACTGGCCAAGGAGTGCTCAGGAACAGTACGAAACAAACATTCCCTCCATCCGTGACCAATTAAACTGCTCCGTGGAAACACAAATCTTACACATCTGGGTCAGCAGGATACGATATTTCGACATCGCGTCTTCCTTGTATGCTTAGAAGATTAGCGCAGTTGAAACACGGTCGTTAACGTATTATGGAATATATTACTTCATATCTCCATGAACAATATTTTGCGAAAGAAACATTTTCCTATGTGCCTTAGAAATGAACTGATCCATACAATACAATTTATTCACGTAACAAATAAATAGTTACAAGAGGTAAAATAATTTTTTTACCGAATGCAGTTCAGTTTGACTTTGCTAATTTTTTCCTTGTATGAAACATTATTGTGTATCTTACAATTTTCACAATACATTTTACAGCTTTGGAGACTTAAGAAATACAAACTCACACTATTGACATAATTTACACCAACAATTATGTTTGAGGTCTAAATCACAACTCTAATTTCACTAATATAAATTATTCTGAACTTAAAAAAAAAAAAAAAAAAAAAATGATGAAACCTAAGAAAGTTTTCCATCTACTTTTATAGATGTAAAACCACTTCCACGTGTGGTATTGAAGTACACGTTAAGTTTTTTTAGTACTCGTTCCACTAGTAAGAGACCATTTTTATCACAGGCAAATACAGAAAACAATAAAATTAATAATTCGACACTCAATTATGCAAATCTTCATATCGGAGAACTCCTACATTGTTTTTACCACAAATATGTATCATATTTGAACCTAATGTTTTAATAGCAATAAACGTGATTGGTTTTTTAGCGCCCAAAGTATCACATAATTTTTTTTATTATGAAAATAAGCCAAAATTAAGTAAAATATTTTTCTTTGCGAAAGTACGATGCATTATTTTGCAAAAGTGTACTATTGTACATATCATTATTGCTCTTAGTAAAATTATTCAGTTCAAATGGTTTTGTGTATTTTTCACCAATTAAAAAATAATACCTAGCATAGCAGCAATGTTTACAGTGCTGGTGAGGACGATGCGAGATGGATATGAAACAACGGCGGAATGTGAGGGTCGAGGAAACGGGAGTATCACGAGAAAGTCTGCCTGGGAACTGTAACACCAGCTTCGTTTCTCACGTGTGAAAATCGGGAGCGATCCCTCTCAATATCGAAACCCAGGCAGGCGAATGGTCTGACTGCTACATCACCATGGTCCTAGATAATTACGATGTGGAAATATGTAACAATTAAAAAAAAAATACCAAGAATAGCTCCTTGACCAATGTTTGTAGGGATAAGATAAGTGGACTTAATGTCTCGTCGATAACGAGGTCATTAGAGAAGATTACATACAATTTGACACAAAGACAGGGACTGGAAGAGGAGTCAGCAATGGTCTTTATTAAGGCTCGCTTTCAGTCGCCATACTGAATTTTATTATTTTTCGCCTTTTTGGAATTCTCAGAAAAAAATGTTAAATATGCAATTATACCTAAAATTGTATTTAAATTTCACTATAGTAGACTACAGACCTTGCGATTTAACTGTTAAGATATAATTACACCGCAATGTGTGTGGCAAATTTTTTTATATTCATAATTTGCCTCACTGATAGCGACCTGACTATATACATTACTAGTTCAATTGCATTGTTTGTACTGTAGCACAAATGAGATAGAATGTGCGGTATAGTCGTCGATTTAGCATTTTTTTTCCTCAGAGTTCCAAAAAAGCGAAAAATAATAAAATTTGAAATGGCGACTGAAATCGGACCTTAAGGAAACACACCAGCGTTCGCCTGGGGTGACTTCGGAAAACCGTGGAAAAACTGAAATCAGGATAGTCGGAGCCGAAAATCGGATCCTGATCCTCCCGAACCACTGAAATGATAGTATTGCCGTAATTCCCGTACTTCTGTTAAGCCCGGTACATACTACCCTTAATTCTCTGCTGAACTAATAACTTACATCTGTTCACAAATTTCCATTGCGATTTTATACCAGAATTACGAAGCAAAACTTCTGTGTTGTGTACACACTATCTTGGTTTACTAGAGTGTTTCGGTACGTAAACAAGAAAAAATATATTTGTGTTGTTTGGTTGCTATGTACCACAAGGTGTGCAAATGTAAAATTCCCTAAAACTATTTCACAATACGAGACATACATGCACTTGTCAAATAAGTGAAACAATCGTGTATTGTTAGGTTTTATAAAGTTGGAAACAATGATTTTATTTCTATTCAAAGCATGTTGGCAAGCCTACTTGCGTACTTCACTTGCGCGGTGGCTGAAACTGTGCATTGCGCAAGCGCGTGAACTTACACTACGATGAAAAATAGGACGGGCTCTATCTATGAAATTAAGTACAGAATTCTGTCTGGAACCACCGTAGTTGCGTACACACTAGCGCAGTCAGAGCTACTTGTACAGAATTTGGTACGGAATTCTATACTGAATTATGTGTGTACCGGGCTTTAAACTAGAGATAACAGTCCTGTTTGGTTGTCGGTACTATCTGAATTGCCCCTACAACAATCTGTTCTGTAAAATAAACATGCTCTTTGCTTCTATTTCACAACATTGTTTTAGGAACAGTCCATATAGTGACCGACAACGTAACATATATGTTGTCAGTATTTTACAGAAGTATGGTAGATACAACAACACTGCAAGCGGGGATGACTTTGGACAAGTGAGGTAACTTTGCGACATTACAAAAAATATTTTTCGCATATATGTTTGCCCTGAATAAGTCAATTTATTTGCGATAGATTCCGAATTATTATATTCACGTGACATTTAAATAATATTTGCTCAAAGTTGACAATTATAAACAAGTCAAGACTTAAATTAAAAATTTAAAAATCCCCCGACTCACAGGATACTCAATTTCAAATCGATCAGACCACTAAAATTGCTCACATTCACATATATAATAATAATTTAAATGGCTGAACAGATTTCCTCGAATCATAGCTAATAACACTCTCGATCAAGTCACCTTTAAGACAAAACAAAAAAAACTGCATCAAAATAGATTAATTTGTTTAGGAGCTACGATGCCACAGACACACAGATACACAGACAGACACGTCAAACTTATAACACCCCTCTTTTTGTGTCGAGGGCTAAAAACAAAAATAGTAGTAAAGTGTCCCAAAATCACCCCTCGAGTCCATAGTCACCCCCGCTTACGGTCCTTTCTTTCAGTTTGTTGCGAGTCAGACGGTACGCCACCTCGCTCGGTTTGTGGTGTTGGTAAGGGGAATGTATTCTCGAGGGAAGTCACGTGAATGATTTCATGTGTAATACAGACCATTAATTAGTTTCCCAGCTAGCATTCAAGTTTGTTTAGTCATTAACAAATTGATATCTGAAGTTTATCACTCTAGCCGTTGACAGAGTGGTCGTGAACGCCTATTTTCCAACGACTGTTAAAAAAAAAAGCAATTGACAATCGTGTCTCTGTCTGAAGTTTGAGTAGTAGTTGTAGATTACTGGATGCAGAAATTGCCTCAAAGCGTTTATCTGAGTGCGGTGTCAGATTGTGACGACTGTAATATTCCCGTCAGTGAACAAAACACAGTCGCTGGTGATATACGCGGTGGATAACAAAATGCAATAATGACAGTTATGGCAAGTCAAGTGCGGGGTGCAGTAGACTGCCACCGAGGTGTCCGCCCACAGGCAACTAGTCGGCCATATTGTCAGCCGCCGTTGCCAAGGCTGATTAAAAAATGTATTTTTTTTGTGCCTGTACCCTCGGCCTTTTTTCACACATGAGTAACGAAGGAGAAAGGTAGCAGCAGAGTTTGTGCCGATCTGTTTCGGGGAGCGGTGAACTGGCTCGCAAGATTAACGCTGTGAATAAGCAAAGTATTTATACACAAAGACAATTAAACTAAAAAATGAAGATATTCACATACATAACACTAGATAAAAAAAAGGATATTTACATTTCATCATTTCGTACTAATAAATATGCTCAGTGTTCTCATAACTTTGCTGAAAGGATTATTAATCAACTGCCCAAAACAACTTCTGCACTTTTTTACAAAACTAACGAATTGACTATTTTCAAAACTAAACTTAACTATCTGATTGATAAAGCGTAGATTAATTTTTTTTCTGTGCAATGGGCTATTTCCTACATTATCTTATTGTAATTTTGTATACATCATCTTGTTTATATACTGTATAATATTGTGATACTCTTATATTGTTGTATTCATGTTCTTAAGTACCATTGTACTTTATTATGTATCTGTATGTGTACTTTGTACATTTTTTTTGTTCTGTGACAATTCCCATCACATACGTTTGTGTAAAGTCGAAGCTAATAAAAAAAAAAGTTAGTAGTTCTCTCTTTTAAACCGTTATAAAACGATTTGCTTAGCTGGATATACCTACGTCATTGCAAGCTAATTTTGCTGAGTCGCAGTAAACCCGCATGAAAGGAACAATCACGAGATAATGAACAAAAACAAGAAACACACCTAGGAAGCAAGACATGACTGTAGTGGAAAAAAAAAGAACATAGAAATTATTCCGAAATAAGAACGTAGTCGGTATATATTAAAAACCCAACAATGAAAAAGGAAAGTCAAAGCAGACAAGGACCAAACAAAGTACACGATAAAGGCAACAATAATGGACACAGACGAGGACAACATAAACGAACACAGGGCCAGAAATTGTTGTAGACAAGACAACACAACGAATATAACACAGGTGATTATAATAGGCTCCCATGGACGACAACATATGTGACGTTTCTGGGACTGGTATCTGTTCCCTCTTCAAGCACACGAACAATCCGAGGAACTCTAGCAGTCTGACAGTGTCAGAGATCATTTTTAGACTGTGTTCCAATTGGTAATTTACTATTTAAGGGCGCCACATAGCTGCACGTTTAAGGGCGCGGTTCACCGCAAGTTTCCAACGTCTATTTTTATTTATATATTTGTCCCAGATATATTTGTTCTTTTTTAGACATAAATTGTGATTTAAGCTTCCTCTTAGGAAATCTGTGTACCTCTCATAGTTTTAGCGTAATGAGTCGTACAAGTCAAAATTTGCACTTTACGGTTTTATGTACGTCACTAAAACCAACTGACATATCAAACAGAAAAGTTCTCAGTGTATAGCAATGTTGTAGGCTATGATTTGTCATTCATAAAATAAAAAATACATTTTTTTGTATTTAATGAAAATACTGAATTTTGAAATGAAAATTTTAAAATTTCAATAATTTTAATCTCAGTATTCACCTGTAACTTTTTCGAGAAACAATGGAAAACCGAAATCAGGATGGACGGAACCGGGGAAATGAACCCGGGTCCTCCCGAATACAATTCCAAAGTGTCACCGTTGCGCCATGCACCTCACTCGGTCGCTGCGCACTAAAAACTAGTTACTTAACTACTGGATATGCCGTTAGTTTACTAAACGGAATTCGGCCACATGGAATTTTTTATAAAGTACTAGTTGGAACTTTGCCTCAGTTTAAAAATATTTTGTTTCCGTAAGTAATGTAGAGAATTAGCTGACGTACATGACGAGCCAATGTCTGATCAGCAAACTGTGTTTGCTAAAATCTTCACTTCATCGTGTTTACCATCACCAAACAAATAAACGATATTCCCGCCGGTTTACAAATACGCTGGAACGCTTGACTGTTAAGGGGTGTTGATCCCTACCACCTTGGATTTATCTGTTTCTTCTCGATAACTTCTGTTCCAGTCGATGTATCAACATTTTTGTCACGGCAAGGCATAGATACAAATTTAATCGATTTTTTGTAATTGCTGGAACCATAATATATTCATTATTTCGCAACGGGAAACAGCTGAAAAGGAAAAATTGCTTTATTCACGGGAGCGACTACAGAGGCCGCAACATTAACAGAAACAATGCCATATGGATTCCAAAAAGTGAATGAAATAATATACTATGCCTTGTCAGCGTGAAAAAGTACAAAAATGTGTTTATTCCCTGATTTATAAGAAAAACCGTAAAACCTATCTGACAGGGATCAATCCCCCCTTAAGTCCGGTGGATATCAGGTTTGTTCACCGTTGTATACGTTTTAAATACGAGAAAAGTTCCGAATGCTAAAGAAACAACGGCTAATCTTCGTTAAAAAAAAATAGATTTTACATTTGACATTATCCATGCACAGTATTTAACAAGGTGGTAATTTTCTTAAAATCTTGGATTTGTAAAAATTGTTCGTAACAGATGTTGAATATTAATGATTTAAAAACAAAGCCAAGTGAGGCATTGTATAATGTCCAAACCGCTATTTAATGCCAAATTTATTTATTGGCATTACTGTTGTGATCTGTGAGATCGTATCACACACCAGAAATTATAGTCAACATAAGCACACCTTAACTTTCTATCTTTATAAGTACTTATACGTGTCATGATTGGCTCTGACTCAATTTAATCATTGAAGTTAGTTACAAGGAGACGAACATATATATCTAGGTAAGTACTCAATTTAGCGAACCAGACACAGCTACTTCACTGTCCTACAGTTGTAGTCTTGAGAAGATAGCCCGTGTAGCCAATAGGAGATTAAAATTAGAAAATTTTCGAGTACTACACTTGAATACATTATAAAATAAGACGGTTCAGGTCTACTAAGACACGAGCGTCAGGATCGTGTTAACATTCCACCTCCTCGGAAATACTCGGGAGTGTTCGTTATATCTTCGGCTATTAAATGTCAAGGCAAGCGCTACATATATACATATTATAGCAGTTCCTTATACTAAGAAAACCGTCCTTAGCTTCAGCGCACGGAATTTTTGACAAGTAACATAAACTAATCTAAACTAAATGTCATACAGGTCTAGTTAAGAGGGGAGGGGGGAAGTGGGAGGAGTATGACTGGCGCAATATCCGAGGTTGAGTGCAAGCCCCAGAAAATTACCAAGGAGCGAGAAAGTTAACGCGACCCAGACGCTCGGTAACCAGCACGACTACAACGAACGAGGCGGTGTTGTCAGATGGTAAAGTTCAATAAAACAAAATTACGGTTTAAAGTAAACAACAAATGTATGCAGTATATTAAAAAACAATTTTGTAAACTTTATCCGGTATACATTCTTGAATGTTGTGTACTAGAATAAAAGCTTTGAATGCGGTAACAGAATATAATAGCATGTCAGTCTGGTAACACAGTGTACTACCACAATGTCGGTCACGCTTGAAGACCCAACGCGCTCCATTCAGAGCTCACACCGGGCAGCCGTGTGTTCAATATGCACGTTCTTAGTTGCCTATATGTTGTTCACAGTAAAGAGAACACATAACATCATACTTTTAGTAATAATACTGAAATTGACTTTATTGTGTTCTCATGAGTTCGGGGAAATATAACCTGTGTTAATTACTAACATGTCTATGTTTACATTAACACGTGGAGGAATTATAGAAATTTACTGAAAGAAAATATAATCAGTACTTCAAAGTGCCGTGAAGATCCGACAGAATAACACGCACGTGTACCTACACAATAAAAACTAAGGAAAAACATGTTAGTATAATTTAGAGTATTGAATAACGTCTATTAATAAAACTGTCTCAGTACTGTTTAACTGGACCACAGTAGTTCGGTACGTTTACGAACTACAGTCGTTGTTTCTTTTCGTATGCGTAGTTTTGTAAACAAAGAACATACCAACTTTCCTTTTCTCTTTTATTTATATTTCGTCGAGCGAGGGGAAATCTTGAATCGGGACGACCCACGTCAGATTCCATGTAGAGCCATTTCGGTTTTCCACAATCGCCCCAGATGAGGTGAGAGGATTTTACGGGTGTCCAAGTGGGGAAAAATCGTAATTTTATTTTTGTGTGAAATAATGTGAGTGTAGACATTATTTGGGAGTACATTTTCTTCTTACATTATTCCCATAATGGCACTTCAAAGTCAAAATTCGCACGTTTTAGTTCTTATAAGTTGCAAAAACCAATGAACTTAAATTAATTAAAAAATGCACATTGGAACTACTACATGTCACGCCCTACTGCTTCACATGTTTTAAAATCCATTACAAAATATTTTTGTATTTAAACAAAATATGTTAAACGTTTGATTTTTTACCTTTTTATCGATTTTTAAATACAAAAATATTTTGTAATGAATTTTAAAACATGTGAAGTAGTAGCGTGTGACATGTTTCTGAAATTTGTAATTAATTTATATTCATTGATTTTTTAAACTTATAATAATTAAAAACGTGCAAATTTTTACTTTGAAGTGTCACTATGGGGAACCTAGTTGAGCTAAAATTTTTAGTAAGAGGAAAATAAATTCTCAAGTAACATCTACGATTCCCGGCGGAGGAATCTTGCCGGACGACGCCGCTGGTCGGCGGGTTTTCTCGGGGATCTCCCGTTTTCCCGCCCATTCATTCCGGCGCTGCTCCATGCATCATGTCACCCCTCACCAGCGCTAAAGACCTTGATGTTAAGCGCTAACCAAAATCTCTCACTCACTCCTCACTTGAACGCCGTTAAGTGTCGCTGATGGTGAAGTGACGACACGACCTCCATGTCCGAGCTGGGATTCGAGCTCAGGACCTCTCGCACTGTAAACTGGTGCCTAACCGACTACGCTACGTGGGCCAGCTTCGCTCCATTAGAATTATGGGATGGTTCCCACCTCGGCATGTTCCTTCCCCTTTCCTGTCCGAGTTATGCTTCCGTGCCTGTTACCTCGTTGTCGACGATACGTCCAGCTGTACTTACCTACCTGCGTACAATTTGTTATAAAACTGTGAATATTTCTTTGTATGGTGTACTACACAGAATATAATTATATTAACTAGTAATATGCTTGTATTATTTTTGAATGATTCTTGTATCGGGAGCGAGAAACTAACTAAAGACGTATTTTGGACAAACGTCGTTGCAGCAAACGGTGTGTCACATAAAACCACTAAATACACGCAAATAGACACGTAAATAAACAAAATGACTTTGTTTTCAAATGGCAAACATAGGTAAACATAAACAATTCCACGAGAAAGTCAGTCAGTGAGTTACAAGAAAATTAATTTACACAAACGAGTACCGTGGAATAAAAAAAACTATTAATTTACTTTCTATGTAACTCGCTGACGGAATTCCTTGTGGAATTGTATTTGTTTACCTATGTTTGCCAGTTGCAACAAAGTTATTTTGTTTGTTTGCGTGTCTGTTTGTTTCTGTGTATTCTATGATTTTCTGTGACACACCATTTGCTGCAATAGCATATGTCAAAAATAATTCTTTAGTTTGTAATATATACTTATAATTATTAATGTGATGCTATGATTTTTGTCTAAAGTTTAACTGTTTCTGATAAGAAAACCCAGGGTACTTACATCGACGCATATTTAAACTCAGATTTAATATGATATTTATAAACAATCTGCCAGCTAATAGGCTAATTTGAACAGTGTGTTTGTTTTTTGTAAACACTATTCAGCACTATTAAGGCGCTTACGAAAATTCAGCTAGAGTAGGGTACGTTATCTCAGTCACGTTACCAAGTTTTGCCGATCATCAGGAGGATCTGATGAACCCCTGCAATGCTATTCAAGATTTTAAAATGACGGAAATCCTAAATAAATAAATAAAAATAAATAAATATTCGTGTATTACACTAAATTACAAATAGTTTACTAAATGCTTCATCCACGGCGCATTTCTTTGCATGTATTAAATTTATATTGAAATGTAATATTAGCTTTTGAATCGAGAGGCCATCAGTAGAATTATAGAACACGGGTAAACTTACCTGGGGTAAAATTCCAAACACCAAAAATTTGACATTTTGGGTGACCTACCCTACCTTCGTGATTTTTCATAAGTACCTTAAGTTGCATGCCAGAGCAGCTTATATTTCTAGCAGTAAATGGCAAAAAGAGAGAAGAAAAGTTTGCAGTCACTATTTCCCCGATTTCACAACTCAAGAGTTCGGTATGTGGTCAGACCTTTCAGCAAATGTCAAACTTATGCCTAGCATCTTCTTTAATACCTAGTAATTATCCGTAATAACTTTGTGGGTTTTGTAACATCCATGCTCTTTTGCAGAATTATTTTCTTTGCCATTCGGAGCTGAGTTAAGAGTAATTTGAAGGTTAAATAAAATCTCCTAGCCTACGTAAAAATAGAACTAGATTTCAGCTAAAGGTTCGAACGCGATGGAACTGAACTAGTTTCTATCAGATAGGTAGACCTTGTGGCATCTTTAACTTCGGGTACATAAATATTTTACAAATGGACTGTAAATAATCATTACAAATGCTAGTTCTCTTCTTGAATTCGCGAAGGAATATTTCTGAAATATTATTTCAAAAATGTTGGATTAACAATTTAAATTCGGAGTGATACGAACACCGATTTAGCAAACATTTTGAAGCTTCTGAAATGATAACTATTTTGAACCTAATCAGTGGTTACTTTCACGATGGCTTCCAAAGTATCTTCTTGTACTGAAAGCGTTAGTTTTCAAGAAGTGACAGTAATTACCACAAATCACGTAACATTTGTTTAATATTAGGCTATAACGTCGGCTCATACATCCGTATGCACAGTGGAGCATTTCTATTCAAATGCTGCTGGAAAGGGGAAAAGAACTCGTATCTTATTTTATTTATTTATTTATTTTTTCAAAATTCGTGTTCAGTTACACGTTGAAAAAAGACAGTAAATATATTTTTAGCAAATGGTACATCAAAATCACAATTTTATCGAATCTGGAATTACACTAAATAAACTAAATCATTCAAAGAAAATAAAAATTTTGAGAAGAAGTCAAGTCATGGTTAATTTTTAGATTTAAAAAAATTACTGTACTTGATCAAGATATTTATACGTGTTCATCACACAAATAATAAAAGTTAGTATTATTTTCTACTTGTGAACATATGGTTGTATTCAGGTAGCCAGTTAAAGGTCCACGGTGTTGATTATTTAGTATTTGCACAACACATATATAATATTAGTTATGTTGCTCTCCACTGCATAGTTTTGTATGAGACGAGGTTCCGAAGTAGTGTACCCATGCTTACGAACTTGAAAGTTAAAGTTCGGATCTGTTCTGATTTATGAAGTGTTGCCTTGTGCAACCATCATCAGCTTATATAGGAAAACATAAGCTGTCCTAAAAAAAGCTATAAATTCTTGGAAATCGTGTTTACGATTAAGCCTATACGTCGACTGTCTTGAACGAATAAAATAACAATAGGTGTGATCTTTATTCGCGAGATGGCAGAGGATGTAGGTAGGTAGGATTTAAAGGAGCTTCATTCCCTGCAGTACTGTTGAGAGAAATTTTTGATTTTTACGTGTTTAATTATATTCGGTAATGCAGAGTTATCTTTCGTAATAGCGAATTTAAAAAAAAAATACTATTATTTCTGCATCGTGAAAAGGAAAATATTGATCAATAAATTAAAATGTGGCAAGAAATTATAAGTAGGGGTTTTCAAGAATTTCATTCCTTTTCATTTATTTTTGTGCATGAATATACTTCATTGCATACAGTTATCAGGATACTAAAAGAACACAGCCTACAAGATTCGCGTGTATTAAGCTGGATTCACAACCACCACTTAGCGTACGTTCGTACGTACGTGTAAAAGTAGAAACACCTAGTGTGCATGCTAGCATTCACATCCTCGCGTAGCGCGCGTACGTACGTGACAGAGTTGATCAACTTTCTACTTCGTACGTACGTACGCTAAGTGGAGGTTGTGAACGCAGCATGTGCAAACGTAAGAATTAGTTAAATATTAATTTATATTGAGAAATCATTTATCTTGTGGTCATAAATTATTTAATTCTCTGCGAGAAGTAAAAATAAATAACGATCATCTATTACCGACATTTTGTTTTGGCTAAAAATTTCCGCGCATGCCTAGATTAAATTTTGTTGTGAATCCAATCTCTAATCCTTAACATACGTGCGTATGTTCGTACGTACGTTAAGCGTGGTTGTGAATCCGGCTTAACTCATAGCAGATAATATTTGCTTTAACTGAAAACCTCTCTGTACACAAGATTAGTAGTTCAGTCATCGAGTGTTAGAATGACAAATCTGCTATTTGGGTTAACTCTGCAGCAGGATAAGTAGCTATAGCTGTCCACGCGAAAAGCAGGCTTTAAGTTCGGCCCTGCCGCTAAAAGCGACTTTGCCTGGGCATTATTTATATTCACAGCAATGTTGACGTTGTGGGATAGCTACACAGACTCTTAAATGTAAGACTATAATCGAATAAAATACGCAATTTACGTGGCATTAAGACGGAATTCCCCCGAGCACAACCATTGACGATGCTACCCTCAATAACATAATTTGTTTTTCAAAACCTTCACTTGAAGTTAAGTAGCATTAAGGTGTTTTGGCTGGATAATGTTTCGCTCAAATACAAACGAATTTGGTGCCCCATCCTTGAGGTTAGAGAGATTGTATACGTGGGCTGATGCAGTCAAAGAATTTCAGTAGATAGTGGACAGCATAATCAATTTTCACCACTTTTGAACGACTTCATACAAAGTGTACTAATTTCATCTTCCATGCAGTTTTTGTGTATCAGAATTTTTTGAATTTCCTGAAAAATATATCGGAACTACAAACAAGTGCGCCACATAACATCGAAATTATTCACGAAAACTAATTTTAAAAATAAAATATTAATTTCCTGGATTCCCAGAGGTTGTACAAAAACACGTTTCGATAGAACTGTAGAATAAAACTCCTGTATACAATTTCTCTCTGGTCGTACTTGCTTTTATGATCGGATGCATCGAAAGTTTACAAACTAAGTTTTCTACTTAATAATTAAGTTATGATATCAAAAACTTGCATAACTTCGTTAGGTATTTACGTAAGCATCATTCTGACGCGAACAACACTCCAATATCTCTACTTGTTAGATAAGTATCATCGGTTGATAGAAAACAAATTTTATATCTTTTTACCCCTTTAGGTGTCTCATTTCGTAAATTTCTCATTTTACATCTTAAATACTTGAGCAAGTATCCAAGTGAAGTGAAAATCACGACAATAGCCCTTTCAGTCCAAGCAAAATCGATCATCCTTTAAATAACACATATTTGCCCCTGTACTGTAGTGGGAGTTCAAATTTTGAAAAATCTTCAAACGTTTTTTCCCCTATTTAGCTGATCATCATCCTGAATAAAAGCTTAACTGAATATCTCGATGGGTTCGATATATGTCGAAGATTTACCTAAAACACATTCCAGACATTTTCATTCCTTAAGAGAACGAAATTCGTAAAACTCTTGAATCACATTTTAGACTACTTTACTGGTGTATTTTGAACATGAAAAACACAACAGCAGCCCGCTGGGTACAATATATGTGTATATATATATCGACGATTAATTGAAAACACATTTCATCACTTTTCACCCCTTTTCACCTCCTTAGGTGGGGAATTTCGAAAATTCATGAAATTACTTTTAAGGTATTTGAGTAAGCATCAATCTTAAACAAAAATCACGTCGCCGTCGCCACATAAAAAATCAATGTAGTAATATACCTATTGTTAATCGGAAACATATTTTATCCTTTTATTACCTCTTTGGGGCTGAATCTGGAGAGTATATTTAAATGGTATTTTGGATATTTACGTAAGCATCGCTCTAAAGCAGAGAGCGCTTCGATGTTTGGAATGTTTAGATATAGAGGAATAATCGAAAACATAGCACGTATTTTCACCTCCTTAAATATCAAATTTCGAAACGCATTGGAGTAATGTCATAGTCATTTGAATACGTAACCAATTGAAGTAAAAATCACGACGATGGCCAATTGTATTCCAGTAATACAGACGATTCATAAAAAAAAAATTTTTTTTCCCTTATTTACTGCATGGGGGTCGAATTTAAAAAATTCCTAAAACAACATTTTGGGTATTTACGAAGACAACAATTTAAAGTGGAAATCAACTCTCTATCTAGAAGGATTTTATAGATATAGAAAATTATTCGGAAACAATTAAGGTCTGTCACCCTCTTAAATGTCGAATTTTGAAGAATCCTGAAATTTGCTAATATGCATTTTGTGTGTGTCCCATTAAGGTAAAAATCACTATGATAGACCGTCGGGATCGAGCTATGTAGACGAATCTTAAGAAACACATTTCGCCCCTTAAGGGACGTATTTCAAAAAATCCCTTCTTAGTGTTCGCCTACGGACTAATTTTTTTTTTTACATTTCTAGGTCCAGCTGTTTAGGCTGCAGTTTGATATGTCAGCCAGTCATTCAGTCTGTCAGTCAGGATTTTCTTTTAATACACACACAAATATATATAAATATGTAGGCCTATGTGTGTGTATATGTATACACACATAGATACATACATGCACAATGTGGCAACAAAGCACTGTAGTTAGTTCACTCTTCCGCTCCACAGATATCTTTCTTATCTTACTTATGTTACTACTGCTGTTCTGACCTGTATATTGTGGGTCAAGGTAATATGCTGAGCTGTCAAAACATGATTGTAAGTTTTCTCGACGTATCATACATAAAATAACACCTGGTGGTGGAGCGCAAGAGAGTACTATCTCCGTGCAGTGTTGCCACATTATGCACGTAAAATGTCGTCGTACAACATTCTACCGCTAACATTTTCGTCTCTAATTTAGTCCAGGATTCACGACGTGTGCTTATTATGCGTTTCTTTCTGGACACCCTGTATATACAGTAAGTGCAGGAGACCAGCAAAATGTTAACGTCAAAGGCAAAAGTAATAAACAGGTTGATTCAATTTCAGTTACACACAGTAACAACTTGCAGAGGTGAACAAGACGGTTATGTCTAGCATAAGAACTTGTGTGCATACATTTAGGTTCGGCAAGTACTGAGTCCTACCTAATAAAATTTAAGACGTTAATCCGTATGCTTCGTCCTGTCAAGGCTCTGAGTTAGGGAGCGCCCTTAATATCTAGATGACAGTGAAGTCATTATTCGAGACAAAAAATTGACTTAATGAATAAAAACAGTATGGTAAATGGTCAAGTCTTGAATTAAGAAACCATCCCCATAATTCGCATGGAGTAGTTTTCGATCACCATAGAATACCAAAATCAATGTGGCTGGATCGGGTGTTGAACCCGGGTTTTCCAGAATTTGAAGCCATTGTGTTACCACTGCGCCACCTCACCTGGAGAAGGTGAAAAAAGAACTACTAAATGTCCACGTTGTTCCATGATCGCCAAACACCTCAGACGTGAACCAAATCGCACAGCTTTGGATTCACTTGGATCGTTACCTTCCACCAAACACTTTTCAGCAGATGATAACTGTACTGCATTATGTCTTGGTCCAGATACAACGTGCAACTTTCAGGTATCTAACGTCATCATTACCACACTTTATACGGGATTTTAAAACTTGTATGTCAATTAAATACGAACATGCAATTTTGAAACAAACTGTATACGACGTTCATATTGCACAAGGCCGTCATTCTGGAATATTGACTTACGGTCATGACACGACTCGTCTATATATTTCATGCACCGTCGTGCAGCTGCTGCGTTAGGTCCGGATCTCAAGACGGAAACATTACCGCCAAACGGGCCACTAAAATTACTACCGTCGCGACTAAAAATATACCAAATCTGCCAGTTTCCTCCTCCATGGAAAGATATAGCAGCCAAAAATAACAGTGTCCTTGCCAGTCTCTTAAAACAACATCAACAAAAAAGTCACTTCCTGTACGACATCCGTCAATTTTATTGATGGAAGGCCCGTGGTGGTAATAATGTCACGTTTATATCTTCCTTTAACTCAACGTAGACTCAACAACTATTTTGCGTTCGTGCGCATGAAGAGATACACTGTAAAAAAACTTCCTAAAATGTTTAGGAAGTAATAAACCTAAACGCAGTATGGAACAGTTACTATACTTCCGCCTTGTAAATATGCAAACGTTTACAACTTTTGCAATACAAATCTGGTAACTTCAGTATACATTTGACTTTTTTTATAAAAATGTTTAGGAGTGCTACCATGGATGTCTGGCAAACAATTCTACCATACCTACTTTCGTAGCGCTTCTACACGCAAGTGTGGCAAATTTACAAACTATTTTAGAGTGTATTCTAAGAATATCGAGGTCGTACGTATGAAATGTTTTATGTAGGATGGCAATCTCGCGCCCGTCGTGGGCTAGAACTTGCCTGCCACTATTACGTAAGTCTTCATCTGCATTCCTAAAATAAATGTTGGTGCCGTTCATTCCTTCGTTTAATCTTCCACGGAGATGTAGTTGCCGCAGTAGCTAGCACACTAGTCTCCCACCAAAGTGATCCGAACTCTATTTCCTACGAGGTCGGTCTCCAGTTTTTCGCATGAGGGAAATCATGCCTGACTGTCTTCTCGGTGTTCTCCCGTTCTGCTCTATCTTCTCATTCCGGCAATTCTCCAACGTATTTTCATGTCATCATTCAAAGACTGGCAGAAACTTGCGGGAGCCCAGTGAGACAGGTGTGTTACTCTCTACTCGAGTACTTGAGTATATGTCCCATACACTGTTTAGTTTCTCTCCAGATATATTATAATTCCTATTAACCGATGTGTAGGTGTATGTGAGTATGTATATACAACAAATTTAACTAGAGAACGATGAATGTTAAACTTTTTATATGTTCTGCTGCATTTGAATTTAAGTGAATGTTTGACATATATACTTAAAAATCATGTATGTTTTTTTATAATCAACTACATTACCATTTCTTTCCTTGTTCATTACAAGGACGCTCTTTCTACTCGTCAAAAATGACACGGTTCTTTGATATAATAAACAAAGTTCGAATAATTCACCCCACCGTTGTAATTTATGTTGTTCTATCTATTTATAAACTGTTGAAAATTAAACCTTATTAGAAAATGTGTGAACAAATTACACACTGCTTATTAAAGTAACTACACATATTTGTAATGTGACATTCATATCACCTCCCATTAAGTGAATCTTATTTATTAACTTTGGGTTTTTATGCAGGGCATACTTTAAACATGTGAAACACGAGAGCATAAAACGTATTTGAAATTAATGTGGAGAGTTAGCAGAGAGCAACCTAGACACTAGCCAAGTAAAACATAAATTAATCGAATAAGTAGAAACATTTTTTTATTATACAACATTTTAGAGACTGAATGTAATAAACATGATGAAACCTTCCTCCAATCATCGCTGTAGTAAACACGGCCTCTAGCAAGGTGCCAGGGTAATCACATACAGCAGGCCAACTTCAAAACAAGAAATTTTAAGTGATTTTGGTATGCGCTTAACAGCGAAATTTCCTGTGCTAGTTAAGGGTGACATAAGGTGAGTATTGAGTAGCGTTGGAATGGAAGGGTGAGGGAAACGGTATATCACCAAGAAAACACGCCTACGATGGCATCGTTCGATACGGCGAGATGAAATATTTCACATGTTAAAATGTAAGAACTTCGTTTTCAGTTATCGTTAACATCGAAGGTTTTAGTGAGAAAAAAACTAATGTGCTTTCGTGTTTCTATAACAAAAAAGCTACCTTCTTTACGCTGTAAGATTAATGATTATTTTCGTTTACTTGTTGTAGGCGTTGTTGGTTTTTAGAAATATTGAGGAATAGGATGTCCATCACAGAGAAATCCATTTATTAAAATTTCTATTGGGCTTTTCGTATCATCAACGAGGCCATTACAGACCGTTACACACAACTGTACGCAAGGACAGGAGCTAGGAAAGGAGTCGGCCATGGCCTATGTTAAGAAGTCATCCCAGCATTAGCCTGTAGCAATTTCGGCAAACCGAAATCAGGATGGCCGATGTTGGGAACTGGACCCTGCCGCCCTCTTGAATACTGTAGGCCGCTGGCGACACATCGTGTATATAGTAAGAGGCCAAACTGATTAAATATTTTCCCAAGCCTATGCAACACTCATCATTCTTGAGAGCAAAATAGGTTCTGTTCGAGCCGATGGTATATAGAAATCTTCCGACGCAATAACCGCGAGACTAAGGATCTAAGATAATGCCGTCTTACGCAGGTTTTATTAACTAATTGTCCATGTGATCCACTCAGAATAATGTATTGTGAAGTGTTTGTACGTTTAGTATTCAAATTGCACGTATGACTTCTGTGAACAGCGGTGCTGTAAGGGCTAGAGTACCATCCTTGACGGAAAGTGCATCGCCTTTATTCACAGTGCGCTAAACTGGCTTCCGGTGTTTTTGTAGTAGTCTCTTTTTTCCTTAGGACTTCCAGTGATGACCCTAACATTTTGTTTGTAGATAGTTTTGCGTTTAACGAATTCGGGTGGCATTTTCAGAGTTCCATAGGACTAAAAATTTTCTCAAAATCAGATTTCTAACCAACATGCTGCATTTTATTAAATTATGGAAACACAGTCTAAAGTGCGTGTTCAGTTCACAAATAAACGTAATAGGAATAAGTTAAGCTGTTTGACGTAAAAAGAGAATAGGCACTGCACGCGTTTTGAAAACCGTCCATGTGCTAGGTATACAAGAATATTAACTACGACTGCACATGACGGTTACGTGGGACTGAATAACGTTTCAAATTCAAGAAAATTCTGGTGTCAGAACGACGAAAACTTATCAGTGCTGGAATAGAAAATATTTCTAAACCTGCCATATCATGCTGCACTGAAAACAAGAGTACGCACCTTGTAAAACTAAACATTCGTTTCATTTTTTTTTTTTTAATATTATACATAAGCGTGTGAAGAAAGAAAATCATTTAGGCTTATTTTTTTCCCTTGAATAGATACGTTTTAAATTGAACTTATATGTATTTGTTGATATTGATATTACGTTCTCTGTCAACATTGTATGTTCAAAAATTAATTCAAACCGCATTTGAAATGAAATATGACAATTAATTCTGTCCTGCTCACCGCCACCGAAGTTAGGTTAGACTTTTGAATGGTTTAAAACTGACTTTGTAAAGGGCGCCGTGGGACCACGGTCGGTTCAGTGGATAGAGCACTAGCCTCCCACCAAGGCGATCCTGGTTCGATTCCCGGCGGGGTGGTCCCGGGATTTTGTCATGTGGAAATCGTGCCGTTCCCAACGCCCCATTTTCCGACATTATTCCACACTCACGTCATGTCACCCTTCACCAGCGCAATAGACCTAGACGTTAAAATCTCTTCACTTCGAAGGTCGCTGTCTAATCGAAGTTGTTTTGCGCGTTGGAGCCTCAGAAGCGAAGGAGCAATAAGGACTATACTGACGTGTCTTCGTAGCTCTCCACTGTTCGTCTGAAATTATATATTAAAGACTATATGTTAAAAGGTTTAAAACATGCAACGAAGTTCCTGTGTATTTATTAAAAAAAAAATCGGAATATTATGACAATTTTCGACGTTTACTACCATTTCTAAAAAAATACAAAACTATTTTGTTGTGTGTTTTAAAACCTTTTGCATGTGGTCCACAATATCTAATTTCACTGTAAATTATTTTATTAGAGTAAATACGTTAGTTCTATGTTCATACAACTTGCAAATTTTGACTTTGACATGCACTATGGGAAGACTACAAGAGCTAAAAAATATTCACAAGTGGAAAATAAGTAACGTCTATAAAACTAGCATTATGTAGTTATGTAGTACAAACATAAACAATTATGCATTCTCTCTCACGATGACAGTAAATCGCGATTGTTATTCCTACTGAGTAAACAGATTTGATATTAACTCTCGCACTGTTGTGACAGTGCGACTATCGCAGCACTTTAGTTGGGTTTACAGCATTGCAGCACTATTGTTGAAATTAGTATATTATTGCACGCATCTCATAATTTTCATTTATTTTATCAATATCTGATACACATTATTCCAGGCAATTTGTTTATGCTTAATTGCAATGATTTCAAATCTGATAATTTATGCGATACGAGCATTTGAAAACTATCGCGCATGTTCTGATGAGCGTGTAAACTAAAACTCCCGCCAACTACAGTGACAGCTGCTATAACGAAAGTACTATCATCGTGAACACGAGACTTTACACACGGCTACCGCACAGCACAGCGCGACACACAGAGGCGGAATGACGTGACACAGAAAGGACGCTGGTTGACGGGAAGTGAAGGCGCAGGATATCCTGCACGGACAGGGAATTTCGTCCTCAAGGACTCTGTGCCCCTTCACATAGGACATACTTAACATTGAGCTACTACAGTTGTGGACTCTTGTTATCTTCCTCTCCCTATTGGCTGTTCACGTTTGTTAAAGCCATGACCTTTCATTTATTTTAAACATTCACAAATAAATCAAATCTTTTTTTTAACCAAATGCTTTGAAAAAAATTTGAGACTGCGTAGTCATACGATACACAATTTTTTTTTCAAAACAGTTTATTTTTTTCTTATTATGTACCGTTTGCTAGCAAAAAAAAATATATATATTTTGTTTCATTTTGGGTTATTTTGACAACAAAATACGTGATATTTCAGGAGCAAAAATCAAAAATCCGTTTAGTGTATTGCAACAGAAAATTTCAGATGCAAAATGAATTGTTGATACATGTAACAATTTGTGTTTGAAAAAAAAATATTCGAAACTACCGCAAAACTAAAGAGCGAGGCTTTAAGGACGTGGTTCACAGCAATTTTCATCGTCATATTTTTATTTTTATATTTGTTCCAGATATTGTTTTGTTATGTTTCTTACTTTAGACATTAATTTTGTCTAAATTTTGCTTTTATGAATTTTTTTCTTTCATAGTTTTTACGTAATGGCTCATAAATGTCCAAATTTGCATGTTATAGTTTTCAGTATGTCACTAAATCCAACTGGCATACCAAAATGAAAAAAATTCACAGTGAATAATGCCGTTCTAGGGCAAATTTTTACATTTACGAACCATTACGCGAAAACTATGAAGGATAAAATACTTTCATTAGAGCAATATTTATTCGCAATTTATGTCTAAAATAAAATATAATGTACGGTACAACATAAAAAATAAAATATGGCGGTGATAATTGCTGTGAACGATATCTTTAATACAGCTTTGCGCACCCGTCCTGCCTAATACTGCTATCCCTTATACCCCAACCCCTAGATAAGTTTAGGTTAAGTTAAACTAGTTATAAGTTAGCTCAACGCATTAAAATTAAAAATCTATGTTGCAATTCAAAGGTTTTGTCACGTTAGGAATCTACAGTGAAAAAATAAAATAACATTTACTGCTCGGCGAGTCGCGCATGTGCAGAGAGATGCGCGCGCAGTCGAAACAAGCCAATGAGGGAAAATAACAGAGCCCACAGCCTAACGCGAATGGAGCAAGTTCGGCCACTCCTACCAACATTAACTGAAAGAAGACTGCCGGTGTACGTGTGTGTTGTAAATTCATCGTCCAACAAGCATGCACTACAGTATGTGTGTATGTATGTATGTATGTATGTATGTATGTATGTATGTATGTATGTATGTATGTATGTATGTATGTATGTATGTATGTATGTATGTATGTATGTATGTGTACATGTGTTACTGAACAACTCCAACAAACTCCGGCAGGCGATTCCTTATGAAAAAACAAGTACAAATCATATTTTGTATTTTTCGCCTAAACATAATATTAAGAGAGTAATGCGCATTTCAATATAAAAATTTGTAATCACATTTCCCGAAAATATCGGAAACTAAATGACATAAAAACAATATTGTCAGTATTGCTTAAATCAGTTGGGACCTTCAAATCAACAGCAAAAACAACTTGATACCTTCCACACTTATGAAAATGATAGCGGTGGCTAACCTCTAATTACATATAACTTTTCTTACCATGAGCATTTCCGAGCATTTGAATATGGTTTGTTGAGAAATGAGACCTGTGTAACAAAAAAGGTCCTCTTGTTGTAACTGTCTTGGACGTGCCGTTTGTGCTCATACACAATCCAATAATTCGTGTAGACATACAGGGCCTAGATCACAGCCCAGATCATAGGCAATCCAGCGAACATCCGTGTGATGTGTTCAGCGTACAGACTATGGTGGACATTCACTGTAAACAAGTACAATATTGCTAAAGTCGCAGATCAGTTTGTTGCTAGCATTTTGCGTACATATCGTAGCAGTTGTGAACGAAAATGGTTGGTCCCAGGTAGTTGAAACATGTGTAAATTTTATTACATATAACTCAAGCCTGGTAAGTAAGAAATTATCTGTTAATTGTGTAGTAGTCGTTATGAATAAAGCATAATAATTTAGGAACACCCACAACACTCAAAGGAATTAACACTTATTTAGTATATAGCAGCTATCATGAACGATTTTCAGATATTCGCTGTTTTGAAATATTCCATTAAATGCCATCCCTATGCAAGTTGTACCTAGATATAGGCAGTAGTTTGTTGCAAGAAGAATATGCAGGAATATCAAGTCGCTCGCTTTATAAAAGTAGTACCGCATAACTAAAAATTTGAATGTACATAAAAATATAGGTTCCACCGAGATATGAACTCGGATCGCTGGATTCAAAGTCCAGAGTGCTAACCATTACACCATGGAACTCATATATTACTGTTAAGCAGCTGTATTAATAGTTTGTTTTATCGGGGCAGATAACAGAAACGTTTACTGTTTATGAGCAGTCGCTTTGATAAAACAGATTATCGTTTAATACTGGAACCTTCGATCGTGTATATACGCTCGCCGAGTTTTTTTTTTCAGACTGGTGCCAATAACTCAAATATTTTTTTACCAAAACTTTTGAAAAAATTTGAGTCAATGTGCAATCACACGATGCACAATACTGTGGACGCGTTTTTTTTAATAATGTACCATTCTCCAGCAAAAAAATAATATCCTTCATTTTTGCTTATTTTCACGACGAAAAACGTGGTATTTTGGGTGATGAAATCTAAAAAACCGTTCAGTATAATTCTACAAAAAAATTCAGCTAAAAATTATAACATATAAGTGTCAAAACTGTGCAGCGAAATTTTGATACGAGTATTAGGTAGCAATAAAAAAATATTTTCGAAATCACTGCAAAACTCCGTAACAAGGCCTTAATTGACATTTTCGGTCATTTCTGTACTGTAATACTACAATAGATTAACGAGGCCTTCATAGCTATACAAATATCTTCGTAAAAAATAAGCTCACTAACATAAAATCAAACAACACAAATAAAGACGTTCCTTGTATCGTCAAATTAAACATTACCTGGTAAAATCTCGTTGCACCTACTAGGAAGAAAAATAATCATTATTAAATGTGCATAATTGCACGTATCTTAATCGCCTTCATATTTCAATCTCAATGCTTTTACCAGATAAAAAACCGTGTTACTTTCTGCTGGAGTATTATGTCATTATATTCAGTCGGTAGAAATCTAAATTAGTTTCTATAAAATTTATATACAGAACGTAGGACAAAAAAATCTATTTATTTTTATATGAATTCCAGATGGTTGCTTTTTAATTTTAAAATATTTGATACAAATATGAGGCTCGTGACTTCGCTCCCGGCGTACTGAAAAAATATATTTTTTGTTTTAAATATCTTTATTGAAGTGTTTTTGGATTAAGATGCACGATATATTTTTATTTTTCAGTCTGGTGCGTACACGTATGTATAAGGTTTTCTGATGCGAGAGCAGACCACATGTTGCAGCGGTATTTAATACACAAAACGAACGTTCTTCTTTATTTCGAACTACATACAAGAGAAATGCATTAATCGAAACACTAGATAGACCAGTCATTATTCGTCAAGGGGCGTAACACCAATTTTTAACGGCCTACCTCTATGGTTGACCAAATTTAACGGAGCCATATTGCAGCCCACAACACAGAATAAATACGTAGTTATTATATTAATTAATCTGTGGCCATAATGTGACATGTCCTATACCAACCTTTTTTTGGTTAAAAAAAAAAATGTTCCCCCACCCCTGCTAAAGTAAACAATTCCCTATCTCCGCTTGCAATACGTCAGCGTACAATTTGATCATGTAACGAAAGAACAGCGTAATACTAACAGTCTAGTTATTTTCATAGCGTTTTTGTTTTTCGTACGCATCATAACGCATAAATAAAACTATAAATACAAGTACACACTGCAAAAAATAAAAAAAAAACATACGTCAGCTGTCAATTAAAATTACTTTACAATGCTACGACAGTCTGTGAGAAGTAAGGATGTTTCAAATTTACTCCACACACCAACTTCACAAAGTTTCAACACAGTCGGATGAATGGTACATATAAAAAGCATACGTTACATACAGACATTAAATTATTATATACTTAAATACAATTTTAAAAAACTTTTTTTCTTCAAAGCATAAAATTTAAATATATATATATATATATATATATATATATATATATATATATATATATATATATATATATATATATATATATAATTAACAGAAAGGTAATGGAAGTTGTTGATAAAAACATTTCTGCACTTTTAATTACGTGTATACGTTGTCATATTTATATTAATATAAATAATATTGATATAGTAAAATAAAAAATCTCTTTAGAAAAGTTTGTAAAATCCTAAACTGTGAAGAATTGTTTTTTCATTATATTTTTTGGTGTCCCGTTCTTTCTTACTCACCTAATTCTCCCCCCCCCTTTTTTTATGTATATATATATATACATACATACATACATACATACATATATATACCAGAAATCTTCGCGGATGGATACACAAGTCACACACGTTTCGTCTCAATTCGGATGAATGGTATAGGAACGGAATACGTTACAAACAAACATATACATCGATTTCATTTGATAGGGGTTCAAAATTCTGGGGTTTGAAAAAATAAAATATTTGGCATTATTTTCGGTAATTTGCTCTGCCTACTGTGCAAGGAATGAGACATCTGTTGTAAAGTTTATTAATAATATAGGCAATAGTTAAGAACAGATACATTTTCAAAGGTTATTTCAAAAGTTCTATGTTTATGTGGACCATCTTACATCTATAGTTTACAGTTTGAGCTTTATTGCGCATGCGATTGAGCATACTTTGGAGATTGTATTCTTGATTTATCACTGACAAGTAGGCCTAATAGTTCAAATGTTGAATAAGGTTATTATAACAACTTAATCACCAATAAAAATCTATTATGCCTTCGTTCAAGCAAAAAAGTGAATAAATCAACGCTAATCAAGTACTGTAATTACTACTAATATAATTTTTTTTCAGCAAAGTTTTAACAGAAATTGTTAAATTTGCATGAAAAAAAATGTTTGTAAAATATTCATTCAACAACGTTTCTAATACAATGTTAGTAAATGGGTTTAACGAAAAATATGTCAACGTTTGTTTGCACATTTTGTCGATTACGTTTGCCACTAACAAAGGTTATGTATTTTTAAATCCCATTAGTAACTTTGTTATCAATAGTATTTTCTCCGCCCTTTGTTACCGGCCTGGATCAAAGAAAGTACAATACAGCGTAGTTTACCACAACACGCCATTTTTTTTTAAAGTAAATGTAATAACGCCTCACACTTGACAGAACCAGAAAACCAGATTACACATTTTAGACTAATGTGAATAACACCAATACTTTACCTGGGTTTCAACCTACAACCTTTTGCTCTCGAAACCACCATTCATATAACCTGTATTCGGGGTACAAAAATTTAATAACTGAGAATCATTCGTTAGCTGCTCATTTGTAAAAAAATATCGCAATAAATTGAGCTTCGTATACTTTGCATAGTTTTTCTTATATGCTTTATTAAAAAGGCGTATTTTCAGCGGTAACTAGAACACACAGCAAAATAGAGCAGTTCGTGATGGTAATTTATGTACGGGGATAACTGTGTTGAGAGTATATTTTAAGGATAATAAATCACACTGGTTATTAAGAAATTGTCATAAATAGTACAGGGAGTGAACACGTGAAAAAATCGCTTTATTTTATTGAGCTATACAGTGAGCCGAGTTTAACGCCAAAAGTAAAAAAAATCGCGGGCTCGTCCGGGATTTGAACCCGGGACCTCTCGCACCCTAAGCGAGAATCATACCCCTAGACCAACGAGCCACAGATAATTATATAGTGATTATAAGGTCTAATAAATATTTTAAATACGAATTATTTCATCTAATTGTATTAAATTCCATTCTAGCAACTTAAAACTGGTACTACGTAGAGACATTACAAGCTGCTATTAATACTAGACACGCATGATCCATCTGCTTCCATATGGACGCTCGCCTCATGTGGACCACATGCACAAGTCCCCACTATGTTTTGCCAATAGGTCTACTCCTAATTTGGTAGAAATTTCGTGATCAGGGAATATTCGTAAAACCATATTTTAAGAGAGCTTTATGGAGCATTTCATAAAACTGTTAAGTAGTACGGTACCCGTAAAAAAAAACAGTGTAAAACATTCCGGGAGATGATTTGGTGACTGTTCGAAACCTTCCTTCTTTTTTCCCAATATTCTAAGTCCAAACTCACAGTTAAATTAGCGTTATTGTTTCGTCTTTTAGTAAAAATTAAACATCTTCCACCAGATTTTTAAATAATGTTTTGTATGACACGTCATGAAATGAACACTTGAGCTGCAATAAAAAGTTTTTAAAAAATTATAAGTCATCCTATTTTCTCCACTATCAAGTAAACTTTTTTATTACTTTATAATATGCTTACAAGGTAGGCAGGTATGGATTAAGACATAAATACAGGAAGTTGAAGAAACTATCGTTTGAAATTTCTAGGTTTACGGAAGTCCATACTGAAAAAAGTAAAATCAAACAATCCTATAAAACTAATTTTGGCCAAATTGGCGCATTCGTTTAGTGTAATCTCACGCACAGCAAGCAGAAGTTCGAAATTTTCACGTCTATAGACTCTGCCCAGAAAGACTTCAATAGTAGAAAATTGTTATTAGAATGTTATCAAAAACTATTCTCTGTTTTATTTTTACGATGTTAGCTTCGAGAAACAAGGAATGTACAATTAATTTGTTTGGCACTGATTGCCATGGGCGTATTTTAGACGTACGTCATTGCAGCAAATGGCGTGTCACAGAAAACCAGACAATAATTGCAGACAGACAAACAAACAAAGCACTTTATTTGCAACCGATAAACAAAATTCTTTTAACTGTTTACTTCTGTTTGTGTGCATTCTCAGATTTTCTGTGACCCGCCATTTACTGCAATTACCTACGTCCAAAATACGTCTTTGATTTGTAACTTGCCCACATTGCTAGAATCGTTTAAAAATAACATTGATTACCACGTTGTAACGTTTCGTAATTATAGAAACCATTAAATCAGAATCTGAAGTAACACTTAATGACACATTCTCAAAGATGTAGGCCTACACGCCTTACCGTGGGTTCAACCTTGAACCACTATTAATATCAGCTACTGTGCAACCAAATACACTACCACGTCAGGATTCCGTGCAACAACTTTGGTTGGAATTAAGACATACCTAACAATAAAAATATTTATGTGGTCATAATTTTAAAAATAATGAGTACCAGATTGATGAATATCGTTGATGGGAAAGAGTTAATTAATTCTCGACATTTGTCCTAAAAATATGAATTTTAATTAAGTCATATAGTACTTACTTTCTTCTTAAATAGCAGACAAAACAGTCCTTGCTTAGACGCGTAAATCATCTTTATAGCAAAAAAAAGTAATTGCAACTGGTGGTTGCATGGTATATAGACTAATTTCTGCAGTACAATTTTTAAACTTGATATGTATTGAAAATTCGTTTTTTTTAATTAGATTGAATTTTTCTAGTCAACTGTATACACAAATAACACATTAATAATTTTTATTTATTTTAATAATGCATTAAAATATTTAGGCTAATAAATGTTTTCTGTTTGAAAGTCATAACTTTTTTATTTCTGGTTCACAAACTAAATGTAATAACCCTCTTAATTTGTTGTTTAGTTTTAGTTTTCTGTGTGCTGCAATACATACAAATAAATTATATATCTTGCTGAAGCCATGATCTATTCTAAAATTTAAAATGTGATCCTATGCTCTTATGGGGATTACTTTATGAACTAGTGCGTTAAAGACACACGATAAAATACTTTGAACTTTACAAAGTATACTTTAAACCAAGCAGTTTTTTATATAAAGTTACTGAATTATTGAAGTATACAATTGTAAATAAATACACCCCGAATTATTTTACCTTAGCAATTTTGTTTTATTTTATCATTTGTTGACGCGACAAACAAATTGTGATTTTACATGTTGTTATACAAAATATACTGTCAATTTAAAACTTTACATGCTGTAAAGTGTAGTTGCAAGCAATGTCAACAATTTAACGAAAACCTCGTTAAAGTAATTAGACTTTTGTGATTAGCACCTATAAAGTTGTGCTGAAGACGTTTACGGAATTTTTCAGGACTTTGAAAGTCTGCACAGAAAATAAATGACTCAATAATTGAGAATCTGAAATGGCAGCATCTATTTAGGGTTTAAAAAATATTTATATGTACGTGTGTATATATATATATAATATTTGGCTTATTTTCTTGGACTTATCACCACATAATCATAGCCAGCAGTTCTGGGTTTGTGTGTTCATCGCAGTGTAGTGCATTTTACAAGGGATCTATAATTTAATTATTTAATATTAGTGTTTGTAAACAATCAAACACAAACACGTCTTTTCATGCTCCGCTTGTTTGCAAGTCCAAGGAATGTTATTTAGAAAAGTGCCAATAAAGATAAGCTACGTTTCATATAGCCTACTTGTTTTAGCTGGTTGCTGTATTGCAAGGGATTTGAGGACTGTAGTTGCCCGCCCACAGGCAGGTCCACACCTGATTGGTCAAGGAAGCGCGCCAAAATTCATACAGAGGGCGCATTGATCGAAGTCTGTAACTCGGTATGTTGTCGTCTCCGGGTACAGATTCACTGTATTGAAATCTTTGTCATGGCATGTTCTACTACCTTTCAAATGACCAACAAATTAACAAACACCAATCACCGTTTATGAGTCATATCCTGCAGTGGAAGCAACGGCAAAGTGTCTGAACTACTGAAGTCCTCGCTATGTACATGAAACTAAACTTGTGACTTTATAAACGTGTACACTTGTCTTACGACCATATTCAAACTAAATGTTATTCTGAAGTGAGGGCTTCCCGATTGTAGTGTACAGGCTGTAAAACAGTGGGCAGAGAGTTGGTCGTATATCTGTAATTTAAATAGTCAATCAACATGAATGAATTTTGTGTGTTTACGAATCGTATTACTTCAAAATGTAACCTGGCCGTGCAAAACTGTAAGCTATTTGAGTGTGATTGTGTGTGTACATTTTATGTGTGAGTGTGGTATTTTTTATGCGCTATTAAGATCATTTCTAGCACTATTGCGAGAAATATTTTTTAAACAATAAGTGGACATTGTTTCCAGTTTACTATGACAGAAAATCTTTTTTTCGAGTCCAAAACGCTGTAAATAGATATTTATTCAAATAATGCAATGTTCACTAAGTAACCAGCTTGCCTATAATTTAATTTGCTGGCGAGTAATAACCAGTCTTCCCGTCTGGGATTCTAAAGAATTATTTATGGTCAAATAATAAAGTTAAAAGTGTGATGACGCGTACGTAAATTAAACTCTAAAATGTCTAATGTTACCAATGAAAACTGACTCTGAAAATGTTATGAGGTACGATGGGAACTACCTCCTAGCGTAACTCAAATAGGAGAAACAAAACCTATCCGAAGATGACCGAATTCTGCGTTCTACGGTTTCAAAACAACTGCTATAAAAAACTGCAGTATATCTTAACATTATTCATGAAGAACACGTTACTGACAGTGGCGTAACGTAGTGTGTACCAAGGTGTACGGTGCTAAGCAATGACTATGCACAACTCTGAGTTGTCTGAAGAACGTTAGGTATGTAGTGGCCGATACACTTTCAAGCCAGTAGCGTCAAGAGGCAATATGATAAATATTCAACTCGTCGCCGGATCTACTGAGGTCTCTGCTCTGGAGCAGGGTAGATAGCCGCCAGCAGACGATATACAGGAATGCCCCCATAAAAAAATTTTTAAAAAGGGGGTTTCGCACGTGTACATAACAGAAAACACGATGCAAGGTTTTTGAGTGTATTTTCACGAAAAATACGATGACGGAATGTAGTGTTTTTGTTAGGCGAGAAGCCTGGAGGAGTTTATCAAGTAAAAATGTCGCTAGAGAACGAAATCCAGGTATGGAATAAATTATGTAGGCATTTTAAACATATAACGTTTTAACATATTGCATTTATTTGCATATAGAATACTCTCGATAAGTGCAAAAAGCAGCGGTTATGCGTCATAAAACATTTTTACTTTGCAATGTATTGCTATGTACATTTTTGGGGTTAGCTGTAGCATTTTTGTACAATATGCCGCTTCTGCAGATTTTTGACGGTTTTCATTTTATTTATTTATTTATTTTTAGCAGGCCGTCAACATGATATACTTCGAATTAATGTACACTCGGGAAAAACCGTTAAAACATCCAATGACTGAGAAGATTCGATCACGTGACCGATACTACCGAGTAGATTATACCTATGACGTTTCCGTAAGCTCCTCTTGTAGCGTGTAAAGTATAGTCAATCTCATATATATAGTCCATATTTTAAAAGTTCACTTCTGAGAAGTGTGTCTATAAACAGAATTGTAGAGACCATGCTTTTTCAGGAAGCCAGGTAGGTTTAAAGCTCCAAAAGTAGAGCTGCAAGGCTTATTTCTCAGAACAGAAATGTCAAAAAATGGAAAGTTACACGAGACAGACTGTAGAGAGAGTGAGAGGAGTGAGTAAAGCGCAGACTGACATCAGCGTGGCGGGCCGTTACTCTGCAGGGCGCTGACTCGACGAGCGACAGGAAAATAAACAAAAGGCGGTTGGCGTGACGGAGGCGGCCTTGCCAACCAGACGGCAAGACACGTTTCTTCACACCAGCTGGGCGAGCAACGGTCTCTGCCGAGTTCACTCTCATCTCGCCGCTGTCATGCAACCTCTACACATCGCCCATAGATGGTCATTCGTCTACTCTGTCGTTCGTTTTCTCCCAGCGAATATTTGGCAATCGTGCCGAGTGGCGATCCGTATCGTGTCGGTTTTTTGAGCAGTCATCAAAAGGAAGGAAATATCAGAAGTTTTTTCCCTTTGATTACGTTTACGATTATTTTGATATTGTGGTTGTACCACTGCTTCTGGCACTTTATTTACGTTGGAAACCACTTTACTGTTGTGACATTTGTTTTTGCAATTTTATTTATTCATTTAGGTACTCGTGATGTTTCTCGACTTGAAATACGTAAATTTTTCATTTGTCTCTGACACACGCGGATAGCGATCGTGAATGCCAAACTATGTTAGTGGTGAAACATATTCATCATACATGATATGTTAACTAATTTCGTTATCATTGTCTATCGTCACTGGGACATGTTCGTACGGATCACTTTAAAGGTGGCCCACAGGAAACGTGAAAACATGTCTATATTATCCTCTTTAAATATGATGGACTCTATGGTAATAACAGAAGATGATCTTTTGCGTTCGTTATTTAAACATGTTGATACAATATCTGTGATCGTAAACTCAGTTACGATTCTACATCGCGAGATTTAATTCTACGTCAAGGGTGCAATCCTTATTTTGCAGCGTCTTGCTGACAGTGTCATATTTTGTTTAGATTGCGTGTGTTCTTTCAGCGTCGCATTATTCCAAATCCGCTCTTGGAAAATATATCCTAAGCTAGGTAGTTGATATGTTTTCCACTAATTTCCCATAAGGAATATGTGAACGCGGTTTGTAGGTGGTTTATTTTCATACAATCATCCGATGTTTATGTACGCACACACAATGTAAATAAATAAGTAAATAAATAAATAAATAAATATATATATATAGTGAATGCCAGAAGTATTCGTACACCCGTAATGTACACAATAATTATGACCTTCACTAGATACTGAATGTTAGCGATTGCAAATAGAAAAATGGGGCAAGTGTCAATATAATTGCTTTTATTTGTTTACATTTAACTATGCGGGGAAATATATTTACAGTGTAAAGTATGTTAAATTTTAACAAAAAAATTAAATTAAGCTTTCGTTAAAATTATTCGTACACTTAATAAAATTTAACAAACGTAACTAAAAACTAAAAGTAAGTCTGTGCTGTACTACACTTCGTTGGATTTCTTTTCGCTTGAATGAATGACAGCTTGAAGACGGCGTGGCATTGATTTTACGAGTTTTCTCGTCACTTCTGCAGGAATAAAGCCCACTCTTCCTGAAGAGCCGTCACCTTGGTAGCCTTGCTCATATTTTTTTTAACCTGGCCTCTAAAATGCACCATAAGCTTTCTATCGGATTTATATCCGGTGACTGGGAAGGGTATGAAGCTGCTTCGGAGTATTATAGAAAAACCTCAGCCCAGTGTTTTGGGCCGAGTGTTTGGGATAGTTGTCTTGCTGGAACATAAATTCATTCTGGAGGTTCTTTTATTCAGCAATAGTACCTAAATTTGATTTCAAAATCTCAATACACATTTTGTGATCTCATACACCGCCAATAACACGAAGCATCTCTACTCCGGCAGCACTCATGCACATCCATGTTAACACATTCCCACTTCCGTGTTTGACTGTGGACCGCAGATTCTTGGGCTGTAGCTCTGTATTTTTTTCGACAAACCTTACGTGGTCTGTCCAACCCAAATAGATAGAGAGGATGATATAGCGTGAAAATCTTTTATGCCAACATACCCTTGAAAACGCTGTAGTTAGTTACGGCATATATGATTAGGTGTTCTGTGCGTCGTAGTCGTCTGCAGACCAATAATAGGCATCAAATATTACAACAGCGGGATTCTTATTGGATGAGCTAAATAAGGCAACATCTCCACACACATCTTCTGGTAAACTGAAAGTGCGTTGAAACACAGCAAACAGCCAAGTTTTCCAGCTATAAATCATCCTCTCTATATATAGATTAAATTTACTCTCATCGCAGCTAATAACGCTGTTACAAAACGTGGGCCCTTTATTTACGAGTTGTTTTGTAGAAGCAAGGAGTTTCTTCTGATTAACTTCAGAAACGGGACATTTCTTGCGAGCAACACGACCATTGTACTCTTCGTTGTTCAACCTCCGGCGCACTGTGTTCGCAAATACTGAGAGCCCTTGACTTGACAACTCCTTACAATATTTAGAGCACTTTGTTTACGATCGTATTTAATTAGACGAACCACTCTACGTTTATCTGTAGCAGTCAACTTGCATGGACGTCCACTTCATGGCATATTCTGAACAGAGTTTGTTACAAAATACAGGTATATTATGGACTGGACTGTCGAACGAGGTCTTCCGATATGTGTAAAGATCTCTCTCAAAGTTTTGCACTGGTTGTGGAGTTTAATAATGAGCCTACGTTCCGTTACACTAGTTTCTTTCCCCATACGCCCTATGTTGACGGCGATTGTTGTTCACTCATCCACACACACACACACACACACCTATAGTCCAACTCTAACTGAACTACAACTTGTCGAATGAGCTCTCATTGGACAACAACGGTGCTAGTGTCACTGTTTACAGAACCTGTTTATGCCCGTACTAATACTTCTGACGTGCACGAATATCTATGGCGAATTGGATAGTTGTCTACATTTTGCTACTTTAGGCCTATGTCAAAGTACACTTAGTGTTTATTGTAAATAAATATAAAATACATAACGACTAATATTTTCTATGCAATAATGTTCAACTTGTATGTCTTTTACTAATCGTTACTATTTAGCGGCTGATTAAAATCAGCACTACTACGAATATCGCAGTGTACGAATACTTCTGAATTGACTGTGTGTATACATATACAGTTTAATTGTTTCTAGTATAGTATATGTAGAGATTGTGAAATTTAGCGAATTCAATGAGCTGCACGTTAGATTCAAATATCCTATGCATACTCAAGCCCCGACTATTTGTCCACTAGCTACTACTCAGTGGAACAGCAGACAATGAACGAACAGACGGGGCTTGAGTAGATATGCATACAAGATTTTATTCTAACATGCAGGTCATTGAATTCACGAATTTTCACCATCTCTAAGTATAGTGTACTCACTGATTTATAAGTAAAACTTATAAAATAGCAGTGGTTTCCATACATACAGCACGATACACCCCTAGTGGTTTTCAAACCAATATAGTAATATTTTTACTGAGTAACTGGACTGTAATGGTTAACACTGTTAGCGATGCTGCCCTATATTATGGATGTTCGTTGGGAAAGGCGACAGGTGCTGTGAACGTGTTGTGTTGCAACACGGGTCGTTGTTTGCGTGATGCAATGCGACACGCCGTCCACCGAGCGCGTAAACGCCGACGATAAACCGGCGCGTCGCATCGCCAAGACTGGTTTCTGACGGCGTATCTGGGTCGTATATGGCGGTGACAGCTTGTCGCGGTCACCTACGTCGATATTTCATTTGCTTCTGACGACCGGGAGCCGGGGGAGCAGTAAGGGCGATATTGGTACGTCGACACACCGTGGCATAGTGTTTGCTATTTATGAACGTACTACTTTGACATTTCGTAAGTAAACATTCCTGGGTATTAAGTTTACTAATTTCGTTTAGAACACTTATTTTTTTGAACACATGTCAACATAATTAAAAGGAGTCTTCTCCGGTGTCAAATTCCCACTTTTAACGCGTGGGAACAGCGTAGCGATAAGAGCCAGTGTCCCACGCTTGACGAGAAGCATATCGCCTCTATTCGCAGGCAAGGTTTTCCTTGCAGTCTTTATCCTACGGGACTTTAAGCGGTGGCCACAAACATTTTATTTTTTAATAGTATGAAATCAAGACCAACGCTTTCCTCTCGTTTTGCACTTTACGAATTCAGGTTATACTTTCAGAGTTATGGTAGTAAAAAAAAAAATGATATTTTGGCAATTTTTAAAGGCCCGAAAATCATGTTCTAACAAGCATGCTGAATTTTGGTAAACATAGAGGCATAGTTTCAAGTGTGTATTCTTCTCGTAGATAAAAATAATATGTATAAGTTAAGCGATTTCGCGTGAAAAACAATACACGCGACACGCTGCAACGCTGTGCATGCGCCAGTCGAGGACTCCTCTTTAAGTGTCGTGCCAGCTCTACCGTGGCAGGCGACCGCACATCTTTGCACCAAACTTTTGTTTCCCGTTTATAACAGGTCATGTTCTCACAGCGACGCCTCATTCCGTGCCGTAAACCAGGGTTTCCTTTGGAGCTTCAGAGACAACTTCGTACCTAAAGTACGGTACACACTATCCTTAATTCTCTACCCTATACCTTACTTAATTCTGTTCATAAACGTCGATTGAGATTTAATAACAGAATTCTGTAGCAAAACGTTTGCGTTGTGTACACTATCTCTGTTTACTCCTGTGTTTTGGTCGGCGGGTTTTCTCGGGGATCTCCCGTTTCTCCCGCCCCTTCATTCCGGTGCTGCTCCATACTCACTTCATGCCATCCTTCACCAGCGCTGTAGACCTCAATGTTAAGCACTGACCAAAATCTCTCACTCACTCACTCACTCCTGTGTTTCGACATATATAAGAAAAATATGTTTGTGATGTTGGTTGCTACATCCCAAAAATTACAACAGTAAAATCGCGGGAAACTATTTCAAAACGAGGCCTGCACGTTGTTGCCAAATCAGTGAAACGATCTTGTATTATTTAGTTTTTGAAACATCCGACGGTTGTATGTTTTTTTTTAGGAAACGAGAATTATATTTATATTTAAAGCATGTTGGCAACCTTACTTGCGCACTTCGCATGGCTGAAACTGTATATTGGCATGCACGTGATCATACTCTACGATTGAAAAATAGGAAAGGTTCTATCTGTGAAATTAAGAACGTAATTCTGTCTGGAACCAACGTTGTGGTACACACTGTTGCAGTGCTACTTGTAGTGAATTAGGTACGGAAATCGGCACTGAATTATGGATAGTGTGTACCGGGTTTAACCATAAAAACATCGCACCTGTTGTCGTTGAAGGGACATACTATTATCGCCTATGTTATATTCCTTGTGTTATATTCCTTTTCCTCGTGGTCCTTGCCATCATTGTCGATTTTTTCATGCAACTTGCTTAGTCCTAGTCTGTTTTCACTTTCCTTTTTTTCTACATACACCGACTATAGTGATATTTTTGAATTTCTGGTCCCGCAGCCTAGGAAAGGTTTTGACAGAGTGGCGCAGCAGACGTGAAATGGTATCTACTGCGCAGCTACCCGCCCCAAATTTCCCCTCCCAGCCAGTAAGAGGGGTAATGACGGAGCCCTGAGTGTGCCATTATCATATACAACCAATCAGTCGATGCGCACACCTCCACTGGTTAGGGAGAGGGGGAGGAATCTTCCCCTCTGCGCGTCGACAGGACTTTTCCTAGCTCGTGTGACCAGTATTTGTATGTTTGTTGACTACAGCCATTACTTACTTCCTTGGTCTGTTTCTTCGTCTTTTGTTGCTCATGTCCTCGTGCTCGTGATTAGCTATTTTTAGAGATGGTGAAATTCAGCTAATTCAATTATCTGCACGTTAGATACTATGCATACTCTAGCCCTGTCTATTCGTTCATTGTCTGCTGTTCCAGTGAATAGCAGCTAGTGGAACAATGATTGGGACTTGAGTATGCATAGGATATTTGATTCTAACATGCAGGCCATTGAATTCGCGAAATTTCACCATCTCTATCCATATCCTACTTATGGATATTCAAAACCGAGCAATATGAAGCAACGGAAAACGCTCATCAACAGAAGTTGTAAGCGGATACAATGGTGTCTTATTTTCTTGTATTCTCGTTGGTGTCTGCCATTTCCGAAGTACGGTTATGTTCTTAGCAATGGGTATTTTTATATTCTGATGTTTTAAATTATGTTGGGATAGAAGAAGAAAACGTGTGATGTCATGCGTAAGAGGTGGAAAGCAAAATAAGCCAATATAAAACATTTTTAAATATGTCACCAAATGTGTTAACAGCAGCAAAATAATTATCACTCGTTATTTTGTTTATACTTCATATAAAATTAGTTTCGTGGTTCTTTGGTCAATGTTTTTAACAGTGTACATACAGTCTCAATTTGTTGTGGTTTGGGTTATGTCTACAATTTAGAAATTTTTGCGCCCTCTGGACAGTTTCATCTAAAAACCAGATAACTTTGCTGGTCCCGAACAAGGTTATCCTTAAGTTCACCACGTGACTTACTGAACGCTTGAAAACTTCGCTCTGGTCACTGTTTAATGGCCTCACTTTCCAGCAAAGTTAACTGTGGGTTCATCTCGTGACTTATTGAACGCTTCAAAACTTTACTCGGATTGCTGTTTAAATGCCTCACTCTCGAGCAAGGTTAACTATGAGTTCATATAGTGACTTATTGAACTCTTTAAAACTTCACTACGGTTACTGCGTAAACGCCTCACTCTCGAGTAAGGTTAACTATGAAATCATCTCGTGACTTAAGGGGCCCGCCTCGTTGCCATAAAATCACACTGCAGCGTGTTTGAAGAAAACGTTTTACACCAAAACTAATACACGTGTGTTCACGCCGCTTGTCTACAAAAAGAACACACACTTCAGACGACTGCCCTTGAGTACTTTCAAGACAACACACGTATTATAAATCCCCTTTTAGGGCACGTCAAAATGGGTTAAAACGGGGTTTTCAGGCTGCTATAGCGGAAAATATACTAGCCGAATACATGTGAAACCACTTAAGGGTAATGCATTGGAACTTAGTAAAGTGATTTCGTACAACAACAATAGGGTCACCACTTAAAGTCCCATAGGAAATTTGTTTTTTCGCGAAGACTGCACGCCTTAAGCGTAGAGGCGAAGCACCGTTGTATGGCCCATACGACGTCGCCCTTAGCACTATACCTCACTCACACAAATACATGTGCCACGAGGCGGGTCCCTTAAGAAACGCTTGAAAACTTCACTCCGGTCACGGTTTAAACACCTCAAGTTCAAATGTTTCTCCGGCCAGACTAACCTCGTGAATTATTATAACGCATCCTTGTTGTCTTTAAGCCCGTAACTTCCCTGTGCAGGTAAGGGGAACATCCTTGCCACAGGTTCCAAGAGAACAGCTTCCTGTCTTCAGATAACCACACATCCGCAGTAGCTTTGTCCAGAAGCCAGCTTTCTCTTGTGCACAATTGGCCTTCAGTCGATCCTGTGCGTAAAAAAACTGCAAGTTCTCGTAGGAAGACGACTACAGTCAACACTAGCTAAGTGTAAAATAAAATACTCATAACGTCTATTGAAACTAATATATCCGTAAAAATAAATAACGAGGACATTAACTAACACTAAACATGCCAAATTACAACCATTTTTAAATGAGCAAAAACCAAGTACACAAGTGAAATCGTAGGTAACAGTTGCCAATTTATGAGAAATATTTTGTCTGCCTGACGCACTAATTTTTGTAAATTTTACAGAAGCCTTGTTTTTTTTTTATAGATATTGTCCTTTCCCAACTGTTTCGCAAGATTTTAATATAGAGTAAACAGCTGTAATGGATATTACTGTCGTTTTGTAGACGAAAGAAATACGGAAATACTAAAGCATGTGTAGACACACCCAACAATCTTTACCTTCCTAGTTGTATAACCAAATGACATGATATTACCAGGAAATCTCGTCTCATAGATGAGTTTTATTTGCATACGGTGAAGTGAAGAGATTTTGGTCAGCGCTGGGTTGAGTGAGTGAGGGGAAGTGTCGAAATGAAGGAGCAGGGAAAGAAACGGGAGATTAAAAAAAAAATCCGACTAGCGGCATCATCTGACATGACCACCATATGTGAAAATCATGAGTCGACTCAGCCGGAGCCAGGGGCGCCTTAAGTTATGGCTAGAGACATGCAAAATTCGCGTTATTTTCTGACAGCTGACTAGACTTCAAGTGACTATAGGCTTGTTCGACGTCTCCCGCTGGCTGATATTGACGTGACTTGCCGCGGAGAATGCTTACACGGTAGAGAGGTCAATCTCTGTAAAGACGTAACACACGTAAATGACAACATATAAAAGTTCGTGGCCAACTGAGTCACAGATTATGCTCTGTTATGTATAGGAAAGTGAAGTTTAGTCTGCAACCAAATGATAACACGCATTTTGCATGTCTCTAGTTATGGCGCGTTGATGTCATGGGTTTCAAGTAGAGGTTATGCAGCCCGTGATGCGCATTCCTGCGTCACCCCAAAGATTAGTCCATTCTAAAGCCTAATTCCCTTTTTTTTATATACCAAAATACCTTATATACTGCCCCATAAATATTTTTTTTAGAAACTGTATTTGTCCATCAGTCATCTCAACAAAGAAACAAAACGGAACGCTTATTACCAACAGCCCATAGTAAATATATTGACGTCTGTGATTAATGGGAAAGAATTGGGTTATGTTCTTAACAAAATTAATGTTTTTCGCGTCAAGTGATATGGAATGGAAGAAAGAATAACTGTAACGTTACGCACAGTAGCCGGAAATAAACGTTACTAACGGTTTCACGTATGTCTTCAAACAAATATTAACAGCCAACGTACTGACGGTTTACATCACATGGCATGCCATTTTGAGTTGTATGCCACTTCTGAGAGTGCCTCATCTTCCGCACAGCGGCACGCTCAGCCGGAAGTAGTCTCCAATTCCTTCTTGCCAGTTACTGGTCAGCAGCTTCAACCACAGGCAGCTTATATCACTTCCCCAGTTCGCAAGCTTAGGATTTTTTAGACAGTCTTAGCAATAGCGGACGACCCCAAATGAATGGCCACATGACAAGTTTTAACCTGTTACAGCAATATTCGTGCTGGCGAGACAACCATTTGTGATGTACAACTATTACGACTGGCATTTCAACTATCCTCTGTATCATATCACTTGACGCGAAAACCTTACATATACTGGCCAGTCATCTCGGCGCGTTCAGTAAAAACCACGACCGTAGAAGAACAGGCCTGGACACTCGCCTGTCTACCAATGTATTTTGCTTGACCCCCTTGTTGTTTGGCTGTAGTTCGTCAAGTTACCGCGATTGTTGTACTTTTTGGCGCTGTTTTCCGGGCGGTCGGACTCAAACTCCGTCCTTTTTTTTTTTTCCATTGTTAAATTTATAAAGTAAATAAAGAATGCTGAAATCTTTTCTTAAAATTGTGAACGAAGAAAGTATTTCATAAATTGATAAAAAATACGTTTTGATAAATTGTTTATCTTAGCGGAAAGGAAGTGGGCGGAGTTTAGTCCGACCGCCCTAACATCAGCGCCAATAAAACACAATATTCTCGGTAACTTAGTGAACTACAGCCAAACAACAAGGGGTCAAACATCCAGGCGAGTGTCCAGACCTGTTCTTCTACGGCCGTGGTAAAAACAAAGAAATGGGCTTACAAGGAAAATGCACTAAGCCAAAAAAGATGACTTGAGAAAAATGTAATTACAATATCTATGTTTCTCAAAAATATAATTCTGCAGATCAACCTTCCATTGTTGAGGAGGTGTGAAGAGATAGGACTGAGCTTTTTCCCTGGAAACGGAACATGAAATTCTGAAATTATTGCTATGAATAACTAATTTTCTGCATTTTTTGACTTAGTGCCTTTTCCTTGTAAGCCCACGATATAACCTTAACCGGTATTGCCTGATCTACCGGCCATCATATTGAAACCGCTATTTGGTTACAGAGCGTTTTTTGCTCGGTATAGCAGAACGCAATGATAACCACATCTCCAGGCAGCAAATGCGGTTTTATTCGTGTCTGCATAGAACAGCTACTAATAATACAAACTGAATCAAATATTTGTTAATCATTTACGGATTTTTAAATTATTTTCAAATGAAAACGCGAGTATTTTTGAAATTCAGTTGTTATAGAGGCCTAGATATTATCACACTAAAAATTATAAAAATTACAATTGTCTGTTTTTGTAGATTTTGTTGGGTTTCAAGCCCTTATTTTTCTAAAAACAGGTTTTAATTTTTTACTCGAAAGTATAACATACTACCGCATAGTGTTGTATAAATAAACGTCCACTGATAAGTTGTTCAGATTCTATTGACGAGTAAGTATTCTAGTCGTCCGCTCGACATCGTACCTTTCCATACCTACCGAATAGTTCAAGATAATGGATAATAGCAAGAATGTTTTCTGCCAGCGTGTTCTCCAAAACAGTGTATTGTTATGCGACTTGTACGACTGTACGACGGTTATGTTGCACGGTTTACCTGTTTACAGAAGAATTACAGACGTCCATTCGTAGCGCACTAAAATCAGCATTGGCCCAGTCAAATGTGACCTCACCAGTAACGAAAAAAAAAAAAAAAAAAAAATAATAATAATAATAATTTCAAGCCCTTATGAATGAATGAAAAACACTGAAGCCTAGCAAACAGCCCCGTTGAGATTATGCAACCCTGTTTTTTTTTTCTGTATCCGTTATAGTTAATTTTTAAAGCTAAAAAGAGAGCATATATCCTAAATCTATTTAGCTTTTTTTTTTTTTTTTTTAAATAGTTTCCTCCACGTTGGCTGATTTTTTCAAGACAGTAATTACTACGGTGTTAGCTAATCACATAATTACAGAAATTCTTGTTAATTTACTTTTTTTAGTCGATACCGTACATTTTCATGTCTTAAAAATAGCTGATATGGCAAAAACTATTTTAAACAATACTGCTAAACATACTTGAGATATTTGCTTTCTTTCAAGCTTAAAAAATCGTAATTGCAAAAACAGTGTAGAGAAGGAAGCACGGTGTTATTCGGAGTGCAGGTATTGAAAAGTGTTAACAGGAGTGTGAGGTTGGAGGTGTGGACCCAGGTTGTAACCACCAGGAGGAGGTAGATGGTGCCGCTCTGCTGGGCAGTAAGACCTCCAGCCAGGCACACGACCTCGCGTGCAGCTACTTGCCGTGTTACTACGTGGAAGCCACGTCACTTACTGGCCTATTTTACCTTACACACCCTCCCCCTCTCCTCTAGACGCTTCCTGCGAGACTCCTCCCAACTGAAGGGCATGGCGAGAGACCATGGTAACACAATTTGTGCACAATTATAAAGTAGCCACTGCCGCGCCGTGATCAGTTTGGGTGTGTCTTGTTAACGGATATTGGTTCTCGTTATTGAATTTCGTTTTCTTGCATTGATTCATGCTATTGGCCGTGGGCGAAAAAGCTAGAGAGGCCATTCATGACTTGGAAAAAAAAATTGGATCAGCACATTTGTCAGAAACTCTGGAATAGCCTCCCAGGAGCCCCGATCTGTCTTCATGTGACAGGATATTATTAAGGCATGCGCTGGGAATACGAAACAGCAGAACAATTAAAGGACGCTATTACATGTGCCTTTACGACAGTCAACAGAGCTATGTTCCGTCGAATATCCCATTGGTCATGACACGAAAATATCTTTCCTAGTGAATCCATCACACGTGTCTGAGTATTCACATCTCTTTCGTGTAATTTTCATTGTTTCAACAAAGAGGAACAAACATTTGAAATGTTATACACACCGCCACAGAACAGTAGGGGGTGATAAGTCTTTTAGAATAACCTGTATGTATCACAACTGAGTTGTACACATGTAAAGATAATGTACAATCTGACCAAGAAATTTAATTAAAATCATCATTGTTTATAAATTATGTATTTACTTACTAATGTATACGACAAATGAAAAATAAGCAATTACACAATAATAAAAAATTATTATTTAATTGGTGTAGTGAGCTATCGAAGCGCGGCCTGCAATTTAATCATTACTGCACTGTGTTGGATTTGTGGTCGTATTACTTAATATCTTATATTGGAATGTACAGTATGAAATTACTACTGTGTTCCTGCATAAAACATAAATATTTAATAATGTGGATTACCATGTTATTTCCACATACCCTTCAATTATCAAGAGGGACACCACAGTGAAGCAGTCACAACACTCGCCTCCCAACATACAGAACCGGGTTCCATTTCCGAGCATCACCACTAGTGCCTACGGGCCGCGGTGTCCGAATGGCCAAGCCATTCGCCTCCCACCAAGGCGATCCGAGTTCGATTCCCGGCCGGGTCGGTCCCCGGATTTTCGCATGTGGGAATCGTGCCGGACAATGCCGTTGGTGGGTGGGTTGTCTCGAGGATCTCCTGTTTCCCCCGCCCTTTCATTCCGACTCTGCTCCATACACCTCATTTCACCCTTCACCAGCCTTCCACGTTAAAGTTCCTATCTACCTGCGCTCGAAACGCATTGCAGCGAGCTACAAAATAATCATATTTTGAAGAAATATCCCAACGCGCATTACATTCGTACATCTATGAAAAAAAAAAACACGTTTCAAACAATGTTTCTATCAGTTTTAAAATTAGTATCGCATATCGGAAACACGATTTTCAAGACCCTCAAAATGGCTAAAAACAGCTTTTTTTAAGCTGCCGTGTCTAGGAAAACTCCAACCGGATTCGAAAAACACGATAACAGAATTTGAAGCTGGAATTTGAAGCATAAGTATCGCAAATAAAACAATACGGTCACCGCTTGATGTCCCATAGGAAAATGAATAATAGTAAAGCTCTGTGTGCCAGTAGCTGGGTTTGCATGTAGAGGCGATAATGTATAAAATAACTGACTGACGTCACTCTTAACGCTCCATCAGTCTTGTGCCTCACGTACACCAAGAAACCTACCTAGATAAGAACCTTAAGCGCTGACCAAAATCTATCACTCACCATCTCTTAAAGAAAAGCACGCGTAACGAGATAATGCGCATGCGTCAGCTCTCCACGTACATCGTACGATTATTTATTGTAACTTCCCAAACTGAACAAACCATTCTTCGATTCAGCGCACAGCATATGTACATTTTAAACTTACTTAAAATGACTTAAACGAACTTACAGTAAACAAAAAATAAACTAAAGTAAACTGTAACAGGATAGAGAAGAAAGGAGGGAGAAAGGTCTGTGCAGAACGTTAAGCTCCGTAGTGCTAGTATTTCTTTAGGCGTTTACGATTTTCCCACTTGGAAGCTGTGGAGCGATGTTATTTGTCAATGTATGGACGAGGTTAGACATGCAGAAAGGTTAAGAACGACCAAGGTATGCACATAAAGTTTCACCCTTGTGTCTCTAGGCGTAAGTCAGTGTTTTTGAGCCGACATAACTTTAGCAAATTCCTCAAGTACGTTCGTTGGATATCCCTAAAGTATCTCCCAAGGATGTACCTATCAACACAGCTCAGGATATTCCAGCGATATCCCTGAATGTCTCGAACCGAAATATATCTCGGACATCCTATGGATATCCCTGGGATATTGTACTGGTACTTGATTTGTGTTATGTTACCTGAGATTATGTAACATACGGAAGTTCAGACTACAATAATAAAATGGTTAAAATACACTGAAAATAGCATTAGAAAGTACTTAGTTTTTTTAACCGACATAACCCTTGGTAAATTCCCCAAGTATATCCAGTGGATAACCCAAAAGCATATCCCTTGGATATCCCTATCTATATACTAGGGATTTTCTACAAATGATCCGAATATCCGAAGTACCGTCTCGGGAATACTATGGATATTCCTAGGATATTGTAACCGTTCTCAATTTGTGCTAAAAAATCATGAGATTATGTGACATTGGGATGCTAAGGTAACAATAAAATAATGATTAAAACACACGCAAATAGCATTAAAAAGTAACAGAAGTGTTTTTGAGCCGACAAAACCCTTGGTAAATTTACCAAATATACAGTGGATATCCTGAACGTGTGTATGTAGTTTATCCAGACGAATAATTTCATTGATATTGTTGAAAACCTTAAAGATAAAACTATGTATTGTTAAAGTGTATTTTGTTAAATAAACTCTCGCTGTGTTGAACTTATAAAAATATTCCTAAAAATGCATTAAGAAATACACACTTCCGAAACAATTAACATTGCTAGTATCTCGGACATCCTATGGATATTCCTAGGATATTGTAACAGTTCTCAATTTGTGTTAAAAATCATGAGATTATGTGACCAGATTATTTTTTTGTATGAGTAGATAGTTGTATATATTTTTCTGTATGATTAAGTGTACTATTAATACAAATACTTATGTTAAAAATATTTGAAACACTCTATGGAGATAATTTTTCTCTCTCATCGTAATTTGTATTGTATATATAATATTAAGAAGTGTACTAGAGAAGTGATGTGGTGGAGTAATGGTGAACTTGAAATGTCGGAATAAATTTTAAGTATGAACATACTAGCAGAATAATTGTTTTTGTAATGAGTAAGTGTTTGTTTTGCAGAATAATTGTTTTTGTAATGAGTAAGTGTTTGTGTTTCTTTTCCATGAACACCACCACATATCCTGCGAGTAAGTCCCACGAATTTCAAGTGTTGATCTGGTAGTCCCACACATATTCTAGGGATATCAGTAGGATATCCTGAATAGCTTAAATGGATACCCTCCGTGGGTAAATTCCTAATTTGTATATACGGCATTGCAGCAAGTTGTTTGAGTACTGAGACAGAAGGAATATTTTCTCTTCCAGTTTACAAATACAAAGATGCATACCGCGCACTGATATTATTTTTAAACGATTCTTGCAATAGGGGCAAGTTAATAATCAATAGAGACCGAAAAAATTCGCGGGTTCACTGACCTGTAGGCTAGCCTCCAAGAGTGTATGTGTGCTCAAGCAAAGAGCAGCTGTTCATTGGTTACTCGCCAACACAGTGATACCACAGGATTTGAATTGCATTCACTTGCCTCCATATTATTGGTTAATTTTCCTACAGGAGGTGTCAAATAAGGCAAGAGCCAATTGTGGAACAGACACAAATTAATAGATGTTTGAAATCTAGCTTTGCCCAAAAGAAAACGCGAATTTGTCATGCCCATATTAATCAAAGAAGTAGTTCGGACATACGTTACGCCATTGCTGCAATGGTGCATGTCCAGTAGTAGCCGGCGCCATTGTTAGCTGGGATGAACTATGTTGCAGGTTAGCGCTGTCGATCCCACGATCTGAAGAAACGTTGTCCGGATACGACCGCTGCTGGATGTTCGCAGTCAACTACACGGAGATGCTGTACCAGGGAATCAACCACTCTCACTCTGGCTGGCCCAGGATGAGGTGTCAGCATGGCTGGGAGTTTAACTTCACTGACATACCCTATCCTACCATAGCCACCGAGGTAAGACTACAACCAACCGTCATATTCCCTTGCCACATTGCGCATGCATAATATTGCATGTAGGTAGCCCTTAAGGGCGCTGCCTATCTCAGAACCGCGGCGGGAGCAAGCATTGGGTTGAACATGTTAAATTATATTCGATGTCGCTCAGTATTAGTTGAAGTTACATATACGCCACCACTGACATTTGTATTCATTTCGGTGCCGCGCACATCGATAAAGGATCTTTTAGGCAGTTTTTTTTAATACCCTGAAAACTACTAGCAAAATGCATTTTTACACACTGAAAACACTCTAAAACGGCTATTCACGATTTGTTTCTTGCAATTTTATTGATTTGACATTATTTTCATTCATTATCACTACTGACAATGGTTTTTGTCCGGAAGCGATATCACAAAAGGTGACTTGAGCCCCATCGAATATAATTTAACATGTAAAATCCTATACTTGCTGCCGCCAGAGCTCAGAGGTAGGCAGGGTCCTTAAGATTGTAGTAGATAAATGCTGAAAAGTGTAACACTCGGGTACCTACTTTTCCCCTGCCTTCCCGTGAGTTTTACAAAGCAAGGCCCCTTACTTCTCTCATTGCCACAGCAAAGAACCTTAGTAGACAAATACATGCTAAACTTAAGATATTAACATAATGAGATCTCATTCCAATTTTCATAGGGAGGAATCAAACAGACATGATAAACCCTCACAGTATTTAATTCTTCGATTTTATACGGATCATTTATGTCAGCAATCGTGAGTATGATGCAAAGCAATAATACACTTCATTTGCGTATCAATTTACGTTCATAAATATACGCTAGATATAACGTGCAAATTTTTATGGTAATGTTCACGGTTTGAGCCTAATGACATTTCAGCTCATGCACTTTAAGAAAAAAAATTCTTGCATGGTAAACCCACGGCAAATTGACTGTTTTATAAAAAAGTTTAGGAGTGCTACCATGTATATCTGGGAAACAATTCTTCCATACCCATTTTCTTAGCGCTTCACTACACACGTGTGGCAAACATACAAACTATTTTTTACAGTGATACCTTACAGTTTCGTGACAAGTCAGTTCCCATTCGTAACAAGACATAATAAACTGCATGCAAACTCAGAGCAAACATGAAGGCATCTAGCTGGGCAGGAGGGTTGAGAGTCAGAAAAACCCATGACCTCATTCTTTAACTCGTGAACGGGCACATCAACGGTGAGAGAAAATTAAGTTTAACACTCACCACATGGTGTAGCATACCCAAATATGAGTAGAAGTCACACATCTGACGAAGTTTGTTAACAAACCAACAGATTCGATGCCGACAAAAATGCGTCTTCAGACACGGGGCGAAACACCAAGCTCGCGTCAAATACACGTGCCGGGGAGACAAGCTTCCAAACCGCAATCGCGTAATTCCGCATAGTCCACCAACGTAAGGGCCGCGGTGCCAAAGCGATCCGGTCTCGATTCTCGGCGGGGTCGGTCCCCGAATTTTCGAATGTGGGAATCGTGCCGGATGATGCCGTTGGTGGGCGAGTTTTTCTCGGCAATCTTCCTTTTTACCCCGGTGCTGCTTCATACCCACCTCGTGTCACCCCTCACCGGTGCTAACCAAAATCTCTCACTCACTATTGTCATTATCATTCAGGTGCACCCGGCATGGTTGTGAAGACTGGAGTGTGAGGTGTGTGTGTGTGTGTTGGCACAGCTGGAGTGGGTGTGCGAGCGAGACTACCTAGGCACCATCGCGCAGTCAGTCTTCTTCTGTGGCGCCATCCTGGGAGGCCTGGTGTTCGGCTGGGTTGCAGACCGCTTTGGGCGTGTGCCGGCCCTCGTCGGCACCAACATGGTCGGCGTTGTCGCCGGCTGTGCCACCGCCTTCGCCTCCAGCTTCTGGGCCTTCTGCTTGTGCCGCTTTCTGCTCGGCCTCGCCTTCGACAACTGCTTCACCATGATGTACATACTCGGTGAGCGACTCGCTTAGGGCCGAGTGCACAGTCATACTGAGTAACATCTAAGCCTCTCTGAGGGAAATGTGAGACATCTTCATTGCAGAGACGAAAAATTAGTGAAATCTAAGAAAACACTGAGAAATTCTTAAGATGTCGTCAGACCGTCCTTAAGATTTTCTCAAGCTGCAAATCAGTCGTTGCGGCCGTAAATAGAGGTTAGAATGCCTCATTATAAAGAATAATGTTCTTATTTATAATTTATTGGTAGTATTTTACAGGAGGGATCTAACCATGCTGCAAAGGAAAGACTGCACTGGTATCTACAACCTTATTTATATTCGTTGTACATTTTTACACTAAAGCGATAGAATGTTGTAATGGTACTTTTGTTTTAAAACATAAATGTTTACGATATCATTTTATAAACAAAATCAAAGGTTTATTTTTATAATTTTAATTTTTCAACTTTACAGTGTGAGGCACACTAAATACAAATTATCAAATCGCCGTCATGTGAGTTTTGTGCGTCATAAATGAAAAATATTATACATTTTAGCTGCATTCGCAAGTCGATGCATTTAGAGAGAAATTATTTTTCTCGAGACCATTGTGGTAGGCACTTCATCTCAAATGAGATATCACAATTTCCTGACTGTGCATTGCAAACGAATAATGCTCAAATTTTACTTAGTTTCACTTTTACCTCAAGATTTTCCTCACATGACTCTGCAATCGACCCTTAGACACTGCATTTACTCGTATTATCGACGCAAGTTTTTCACCAAATATTTGGGACGAAAATGAGGTGTCTTCAATTTTTTTCTCCTTTAAGATTACTTTTGTATAAAATAAAACGTAAATGTATGTTTTTTTCATACTTACTCATCGATAGTGTGACCTTTTCTCTAAAAATAAAGAGGGAAATATATATGGGTAGCATGGTAAATATGGAAAAATAATTAGAAAACTCGTTCAACCATTAATGTGCGCCCCTAATTATTATGTCGCCTGTTGAAGAAAATAGGTGAAGCAATTGTGCGTTTTTTTTTAAATACTTCTTTAATAATGGTAATAATGGTGCGCCCCCTATGCGATGGCGGTCATTATGCGAGTAAACACGGCATATGCTCTACCGGGTCGTGGCCACACTGAGAGAGGTGCGCACAGTGGCAAGTCATTGGACTTGCACATGGGAGGACGCGGGTTCGATCCCCGGCCATCCTGGTTTCTGTTTGCCGTGGTTTTTGCGAAATTAATCCAGCTGAAATGCCAGCAATGGCAGATTCCTTCCCCATTTCCTATGCCCAAGATATTAGTTCCATCTCTAAAGCTGGATTCACAATTGAAAACTTATGAATTATGACATGTAGCTAAGAGTTAACTTAAGAATATTAAGTGTATTTCTTAACGTACCGATTCGCAACAGACCTTAACAGGCCGTGTGAGGTCGTGTAGCGTGTGGGCCTTGACTTGAGAGTTAGTTGTACCTAGCACATGAGATGTGATGTAGCGTGATACGAAAAGTGTTTTTTCACGTAATACTTTAAACGTGTTTTCAATATATATGTCTACGAAAAGAAGACACACTTAAAACTATGTCCCTAGAATTTTGAAATATCACTAGCTTATTAAAAGCGTAATTACCAAGCTTCTCAAACGTGGTAAAAAAGGCTTTTATATATTGCTGTATCTGGAAAACTACCAACCGTAATCGTCAAACAAAATGATAAAATGATGGCGACCTGCGTTGGACTTTACCTCATAAATTTCCACAAAATAAAATAATAGGATCACCGCTTGAAGTCCTATTGAAAAACACTTTCTACGAAAACACTTCACGCTAGTTTAGTCCTCTGCGCTTAGAGGCGAAGCGTTGTTGAATGCACGCATTGGAATCGACTTATCGCCCTACCCGTTTTCCTGCTTCACACTATATAAAAAAACTTACGTACAACTAACTCTTGAGAAGTAACAGATATAGCGAAATTTTATATCTTTCCGTAATAATTATGGGAATGAACCAGAGCATTCGGGAAGTTGAATAAACATGGCGGATATTTAAATAATATACGTTAAATACGTTGTAGTGCTATATATAATGGTTTTGGAATATTATGATCATTTAAAAGTAAAAAATTTAGCTAATTTATATTTATTTTTTAATTTAATGGATGATTGGTTGTTTGAAAATTTTTTAAAATCACATTTGGCTGGCAAACAACTCCTAGTATATTTCTGTTTCGTATGCAAGGCATATTATTGATTTTAAAAATGTTACTCTGATTCAATGGAAATTCTCGTTATAAAATAACAGAAATATAACAAGTTTGACGAAATCAGCGTAGTCGGGTTGTTATTGGCTGGAATTAAAAATTGACGTATTTACTATGAAATTATTTATTGTGAAATCTTCAAACAGGCTGTCCAGCGAACCAGAGGGTAAAAAAATTGGCTGACTTTTTCCGGTTTTCAAATAGGAAATGCAAATTTACAGAAAAATTAATACAATACACAATGTACAAATGATAAATACAGTAGAAGCCAATTACAAAACTCGTGCAGGGGTACACAATACTTAACCGCAGGAAATTGATTCCTCAGTACACTAGATGTGACTTTTCCTTTATTTATACATTATGGATATACCATTAAGGCAATAAAACCGAATCTGCTCTGTACTCGACTAATTACAGTAAATATAGTTTTGTTTATCCAACTTTCGCTGACCCAAACTTCAGCATTATTTTACCCCCCATAACAGAAATAATTGTATCAACTGGCAAGACAAACTTAAGTTCTTAGCGTGTGTGAATTCTATTTTTGTTACTTCTGACAAATATATGTTGTTTTGTTGTAAAACAAGACATAGTTTGGCATTTGATAGGTTTTTTTCTAAACGTTTCCAATGTTCTGACGGCCCGTATTATGCTGAAACGTATATAAACATCTATTTAACGAAATTGAGGCACTTTGAAGCAAAGGGTTTTGACAAAGTCATAGTAATGAGAAAATTAGCTTAATAGCGAAGATAAAATTAAAAATTATGTGAGCATTTGATAGTTTTTGCTCAGTAACCGTCGCATACAGTGGTAGTTAGTGAATGTATACATACAATATCAATGAATTAATAGCAATATTTTGAGCTCAAGAATGTTATACTTAACCATTTTGTTAGCACTTAGGCTTCATTCCTCTGTCTCCGGTCTCTCGCCAAATGAGCATCTGTGGAACATCATTGAATGCTTATCAAATACTCTCAGACCACAACAAACTAAGAGGAACTGGCGGACTGAGGTTAGTAGATAGTCTGAGATATTATGCGAGCACTCGTCTAACAAATATCACTTTGAGCTCAGCAACACATCGCCCAGCACATACTGTTGGTGCCAGTACTTACCAGTCAATACTTCTAGCCACAGGAGCATTGCTTGTGCGTAAAGGTTAAAATATATCGCTCATGAATTGTAATCGTTCCCAAGTAGAGCAGTGTTTATGTGATGTGTAAACTGTCATGAAAACTACATTGTAAATTTAGGATGGTAAAAAACAATAACCAATTGGGTAATTAGGTTTGATTTATTATATCATCGTACTAAAAATACAATTTTAACGTCGAACTTCTCGGAAACAACACCTACAATACATTCATTTTACGGACAAATGAGAAACATATTTACGAATTTGTGTAATTATACCACCACAAAAAATTAACGTGTACCGTCATGATTAGTTCTATATAATAACCTGTGGAGCACTTTTAAGTTTCCTAGTTAGTTCAGGAAACCTGTGACAATTTTTTTTCTCTCGCGATCTTACGATGAAAAATGATATTGATTACACAGTAATGTATATGTTTAAATTGTAAACATAAACTTGTATTGATTCATAAAGGACAATTTTCTTTTTTCTGTTGTAGCCTGAAATCTGGAGAGAGGGAGGCCATTCTGAAATACGAAGTGCAGTTTCAAGTCCGGAAACTTGTCTCGTGCTCATTAATGTTATTTTGTTTTGTAGTACTGGAGTACGTGGGCCCACAGTGGCGAACATTCGTGGCCAATATGTCCATCGCCATATACTTCACTTTGGCATCGTGTCTTCTGCCATGGATAGCGTACTACATCGCAGACTGGAGGATGCTGTGTGTGGCAACTTCTGCGCCTCTATTGTTGGCTGCCATTACTCCATTCATTGTACCTGAGAGTGCTAGGTGAGTATACACCACGCTACTGTCGCCTCTTGTACTACTCTCAGATTAAAGCAAGTCCTCGAGTAACAAGGGGCATAACTTAGGAGCTCGAGTAACAAGGGGCATAACTTAGGAGGAGGGCAGAGAGGGGCAAATGCCCCCCTGGATTTAGTAGGAAATGTGTAAAATATTTTTTGTGTAGTTTGTTATTTAAATAATACTAACGTAAGTATATAAAACCGAAATTTTATTATTAAAGTTCCTAATTTATACATACTTAATTAATAAAAAAGATGCAACGAAGTCACTGCCACAAAAAAAAATCTTGCCACCAAAAAAAAAAAAAAAAACCCTGAAATGACGCCCCTGCGCCTAACGCTTCTTTACACGCTTGACGCAATCAAAAAGTTAAACCATAATGACGACACTAGTGCATGCTTCAACAATAATACTGCCTTTACATACGAAGACGTGTTTTCGTTGTTGTCTTGCTCTTGTGTGGGGTCTAAATTAGCGGCCCTGCGATTTTTATTAATGCCAAGTGTGGCGTAAAAACCAAACTAGAGCTGACATTTTTCTCATTTACAAATGAGGTCAGTATTTTTCCAGATACAGCAGTTTGAAAAAGTTTTCAGCAATTTCGAAGGGGCCACAAAAATACGTTCCTAATAAGTGTGCCGAAGATTTTAAAAACGAAGAAGCATAGTTTGCAATGCGTTTAATTTCAACTGATACATGAAACTTGGAACAAATTTAGCAGTTTACTGTAAAACAGAACCCGTCTGACGGTGCTACATCGCCGTTTATACACTACATAAGGACGTCTCTTAATTGTGTTCAAGTGCGATAAAGTCTAATTTTATATTTATATGAAATAGTGTTAGATTTGTACACGATACTAGAATGCAAGTTAAAATTGTTTCATCAGAGGAAACTGTACTAACAAGTATTGTCTAAAAAACTAACTCTATTTTATAAAGATATATAATTATGATTTTAACGCACTTGAACACCCTTAAGGAATGCAAGTACTGCTGTTCTAGCTGTGTTGGTCATACCTTGCAGTAGAAGGAAATCATTCACATAGAAATAGTTACGTTTAGAAGTAATACATACTCTGCAAACGAATCCAAACTTTCCTAGTACAGACGAGTGCGTGGGGATAAATAATACGTGATAAAAATACGAAAGTAAATATAATATTATGTTCTGTAATAATGTAGTGAGGAAGAGATGAATTACATCATATAATTGTCAAGTCATTTACAGTACAATACAATACTACGCACATTATTACTTATGTAGCCATCTCACAAATGTTATAAGTTTTCTGCTTGGAAGAGATTATAGGACAGATTTTGGTTAGTCCGAACATACTTAGGTACAAATAAGTTTGAATTAGCAAGACTCTGTTGTTATGTTATGTGTGTTACGCCTTACAGTTCAGGTTGTAGGCACTTACCGGCTTATAATCTCTACATCACTCTTGATATGTGGAGTGTTCTCAGATAACGGACGTAGATAGTTCACCCAAAATCACACAAAACATACGTGTGAGCATACGAGTAGCGCATCACTATTGGTAGGTAAACAACACATAATTAAAGCTATTTGAATTGGAATATTTTAATTTTAAATTGCGACAAAAATGCTTTTACCTTTACTGCCACAGTGTAGCTTTTGCTCGTATACTCTGTTTCATGTGAGTTTGGTAAAATTTGACAGAAACTTATGGGTAATAAATTTTATATTTTGTGATTTGTGGCGAGACATTTTTACTTGTACATTGAACCGGAAATTACCATTTCACCATTTATACTGCAAAGTTTGTCTTGTATTGCGCCACAAATCACAAAATATCAACAATTATTGTTCATAAGTAGTGTCAAATTTTACCAAACTTGTATGAAACAGAGTAAATAATTTACGTGTTACAAAGGCAATAAAAGTACTGCACATCAAAATATAAATTCAGAATGTGACGAGGGAAATAACGGAAAAGCATCACTTACCTATAATAGCTGCAGTCGAAGGACAATAAGATTGCGACCGCTGTGTCAAGCAATGTGAATGTAATCTACCGACCTATAGGGAGCACTTACAAGAAATATCCACAGTATAATCAACTGGGTATTCTTGGTTCAAGCAGCATATAAAACAGTGAAAAAGAGTTGCATAACGGCAGCCTTTAAAAATGGAAAACCTAGACGAGGAATATACATAATGTTTCATTTCTTAAAGTAACTGTACTGTTCAAAATTAATATAACTGCAGTAACTGTATAGCTTGTTTCGTACTTCCTTCTATGACTTGATACTTTTTTTGACGGTCATATTGTGCCCACACCAATGAGAACAGACAGCAGCATACGTTTCTTTCTTTATTTTTCTCCGCGCTAAACTTTAATTTTTGTTTGCAAACAGTCTGCTAAGTATGCCGTACATCTGGTGACGGGATCGAGTTGACAAGTTAGGGTTTCTAGATTTAGGTAAACTGTATTTACACAAATATTCGAGTTACTGTGGTAAAATTTTCAACTGTATCAAGTTTACCTAGTATATTTTCGTAAGCACATTTTCACTACATCCCATACAGCCGAGCTGCATTTGCTCTGACCGGTTACACGCACAGCATTCCTTCCTATCCCCGCACTGATATTACACGATACGTCTGCTCGAGCAAGGTACATGGAGTAACGGTAACATTTGGGCCTCGCATTCGGGAGGACTCTCGGCTCCGGCCATAATGATTACGTTTTCCCATGGTTTCCCGAAAGAGCCCTAGGAGAATGCTGAAATGGTTATGACAGACTCCTCTCCCAGTTCGTGCATCGTGACAATTTGTCTCTCACCGTCTCTATTGACCTCGTTGTCAACGAGACATAAAGCCAACTTTACCTTAGTTGTCCGCTGGGATACTCCGCTTCTGTCTAGCTCTTCATATCACAACTAGCATCCAGTAAATAAGCATTATCCATGACTCTTACTACACTGACAATGTATTCTGGATTCGCTTACGGCAAGTAGCAGAACCTATGTTGCTCCTGTCCCCGAAGACTAAGTAGGAGACATATTTAAGACATCATAAATATGAACAGTGCGCAGGGGTGGATCTAGGAGGAGGGGGGGGGGCAGACTGCCCCGGGCGCCTGGTTTGAGGGTGCGCTGGGTGCGCCGAAAAGTTTTACTTGGGAATTAAATATAAATGAATGTGAAAAAGGTACAATATCTACCAATATTTAGAATTTTACTAGTTTAGCATTTTTGTATTTTTATTAACCTTGAATACCATATAATGTTATAAATACAGTATTTGTAATTAGAACGCCCATTTAAAACACTGCTAACGGTAGCTAGTAAGTACAGGTGTTATGTATTTATACTGAAATGTTATACTGTTATTTACGCGAGCGCGAAACAACGTCCGTTTATGACTGTTGGGTTCATTGGACTAATGGAAAACTGCCCAAGCTGCCAGATCATTGATAGCACGAGCCACGAGTCAATCATCTGCAATTGAATCCATCCGATAGGAAGGTTGAATTATTTTAATAATTGTGTTACGTGGTTGTAGTTACCACCTCACCTGTCAACAGTGACTAGCAGGCTACAAGACCTATCCAACCTCTATGGTCTGCTTCATAGCGAGTCCTAGTAGAGAGACCAGATTAATATTCCTTCTCAGGGGGACAGTCCCGTCAGATCATCCCACACACTCAAGAGCAACCGCTGTCATTTGTATCAAGCTTACTGAAGTATAAGTATACAACAACTAATATGGATTTGTATAGTTCTATAAACTTTTGCTTTCAACAAGGTGAGCATCGCACATTTAATACATACCCCTGAAAAAGTAATAAAATTTAATTTATAAACATTTACAGGTGAGTTTGTCACTTCTATCTACCACAGGATTATAAAGACTTGTGCAGGACTAACACTAAGCTATTTTATGATCATGAACAATGTATATAACGTACATTATAAAATGCATTTTATTGAAAGAGATGTATGTACAGTTGTAGATATTGGTAATTTTTTTTTCCTTCAAGCAAATGTATGCATATGTGTGTTGATTTTGATTTTATATTTCCATACAGATAATTTAATTATATTCCCACTGTATGAATGTTAATGTTACTGCTATGTATTAGTGTACATGAATATGATATTTGTTTATATTTTGACATGTTCTATAGCCCTATGGCCATGACCAATGTAAAGGGCTCCACAGAACGAAAATAAATAAATAAAAGTCAACACAGGGGTTTGGGAAGTGACGGGGCCCTTTGCCCCCTCCTCCCTATATAACCTCCCTGATCCTCACATGCATCATTATAATTTTTAATTACAGTAGTCAACAGATACCGGTATGGTTCCACCACGACACAAACATTACAAATTCTTCAATAGTGTGGAAATGTTTATTCAATTATCCTATATGCTTCCAGAAAATGAGTATCATGGAAAACATTAAATATTCCCTTATGGTTTTCAAAAGATTCTTCAACAAACACATTCTCACTGTTATTTAACCACATGTAAAATTTATAAGTTCCCTGTGGCTACAGAAATATTTGAACCTTTACTGTATTGTTCCGTGAAAGAGAGCTATGTTGATCCTTAAGAGGGTGTTGTACATAATTCAACACTAAAAGTATTAATCTATAACTATAGGTTTCTTGAAGCCAATTTGTGAAAATTAAACAATAGCAATCCTAGACAATAGTTTTATTCAATATTTTAAACAAAATTGCTTCCAGTGTTATGAACTTCTGGGCCACAATCTCTGACGCCGGAACCTCGTGCATTTAACTGCGGCGCAAGTGATCACGTGTAACGAATGAGTAATTCTGGATAAATATTTATTTATAAAGTTGGCAAATCCTATTATCTATGATTGTCATTGAGTATTTTATCCACACTGGCTTCACAAAAAGTGTAGAAATCAATTGATGATTTAAGCGTTTATTTATCTACCATGCACTCTTAAAGAGAAAAGGTAATCAAAATTTCATCTAAGCTAAAAAAAACCAGTACTCCTCACACCTATTACTCCTTTTCCTCACAAATAAGAATATTTTGCACAAATATATTATGTCATTATTCTCTCGTATGTAGTTCTGATTGTCAGTTTATTAATTTACTTATATTCTTAAATACACTCGCAAGTTTTATAATTTATAAATAGTGTACGTCCACATCAATTCAGCCTTATCACTGAAATGGTTGCTATAACAAATTATACTAGTATGCCCTATTTAGGACAGATATGACTGTCAAAATTTCTTGTTCTTTTTTTTTTTTTTCAACATACGTATATATAATATTATCATGTTGATTATAATAAGTTATAGTTTATAATGATCATATGTAATGTTTATAAAGGTGGCTCGTCTCACAAGGAAAAATTGAAAAAGCTGTCAGCATCATGAAGAAGTTTGAAAAAATCAATGGCACTAAAGTGGAACCTCACATCTACACACAGTTCATGGTAAGTTAGTTGTTACTTGGGAGCCTATTAAGCAATTAAGATACAAATGTTTCATACCACCAAATTGTACAAAATTTGAGAAAGTTACCTTCATGCAATATAAGACAAAACATATATACAAATTAATGGTCTAAAACAAAAATGTACTTTTAATAAAAGAAATATTAAAATGATTTACTCACTTTAAAAATTGAAAACTGTGAATAATCAAACAAAAATTAAAGTGCCGCACTGTAGGCCTATTTTTGATGGTAGCATAAACATACTATAAGTAGGGGTGACTTTGGACACATGGGATGACTTTGAGACACTTTTATACACTATTATCATTTTCCACAATTGCCAACTGTGGATGGATATTAATTAAATGCCATGTGGATGTTTACTATTCAAAGTTTATCACAAGTAAATTTCTTTATTCAGGGCTACCATATATGCAAAAAATCATTTTAGGTAATGTCCCAAGATCACCCCAAGTGTCCACAGTTACCATCGCTTACGGTACCATTATTAATATGTGGGCCCCATGGCGGCATTGTTTGGTAGTGTGAACTGCTGGCTTCAATTTATTTCTTTGACCGATTATTAATAACCAGGTCAAAATTATGACCAAGAATGCTATGTTTGTGGCCATTCTCACTGAAACAGCACAAATTATTATAAAAAATACACAACATTGCTCTAATTATGCAGCTTACAACAGACTGCAACAGTAAATGCTATGACATCAAGACACTTGTTGGTAACACTGTAATTCTTGCAGTAACAATTATGTTAATAAAATGTCACATTCATCGCAAAAGTATTGACTATAGAAAAATTAAAATTTTGCTAACAGTAAAAAAAACCTTACCGATATCTGTCATAAGTTACCTTTTTTCTAATACCTCCGAATCAATAAAAATTACTACATACATTGAGAAGTATTTCTTTTTAATTAATCAATTTTTAAAATGTAAACTATGTTAAGTGCGCTTTAAGTCAAAATAATACAAATAGAAAGGTTATCTTTTAACTAAAGAAATATGCAACATGACACAGGCACTTGAACAGGCAAGTAGCTTCTCGTCATGTAGAAAATAAAATACCAAACGTGAAATCTTTATTGGGGAATCCATTTACTATTTTTTATTAATTAATCAATGTATTAATTAGTTTATTGATATAAATTGCCATATTAACTGTAAACCATTTTCTACGCAACATTATTGATTCTTTTAAATTTACACTTGTTATGAAGGGAAGAAATAACAGGTACAGTATGTTTTACTTTGGTCACGTTTAGAGATATACCTTTCTTAACGACTTCACAAAGATCGTAACTTCTGTTATTTGGCATCCAAGTACTTTGGAAAAATTGTTTATTACTATCCTGCAATTCAAATACTGTATTGTATAAAATGACGTAGCTATACCCTCTAAATACTTACTGTTCTTAAGTTATTAAACATGACAATGAATATATTACAGGACAGCTGCCAGAAGCTGCAGAAGGCAGAAGAGGCAGATAAGGTGTACTCTGTTCTGGATCTCTTCAAAACACCCAGATTGCGAAACATCACCTTACTTCTCATCATTATTTGGTAATGTCGTTGGCACAGCTATATAAATAATATCTACCAAGAAAATATTTGTCTTATTAACTAAACTGTTATTGAATAATAACAGTTTATTTTTCCAACAGATGGAAGATCCTTAATTGTATTTTCATAACTCAAGTAACCTTCGTTACTTTTAACCAGTAATTTTTTCTTCAGCTTGCACAGAAATTTCAGGAGTAGGTAGTTTACAGATAAGACAGTTACAGTTAATGTGAAGCAATATAATAATTTACACATAAATACATGCTTGAATATTTGCAACCCATTTTTATGAAGTAAACTCTCAATTATCTGGCTGCAAATATTTTCTTAGAGCAGATATTTTAATTTTGAAAAGTAACACGTTACATTTTTCGAGTTCGACAAGTACTACATCGACGAAACAACACAACTCTGATATAACCACACATCTTTGATTTATCACCCAACCCACATTGATATAAAAACACTACAGCCTCAATATAATGACATTATAACATCAGTATAATGTCGCTACATTCACGATTTGTAGCACTATAAACTCGATTAAATGGTACTACAACATTGATATAAATACAATTCTACTTAGAATTTTTGATACTATCGTGATGTAGGTAACCATATTACATCATTTATACAACACTCCTACATCCTCAATTGCTTTAAGCCAGCATTACTAACTTGATTTTATATGGGTACTGATTTTATGAGGTCTGTCTAACTACTATATTATTAATTGATATGTTGAATCATAAACAATTCTGAATTAGACACAGTTCATCTCCTCAATTATAGTAAATAATCGGGAGTCTAAAGAATTTTAAGACTAATCTTACTTGCTTAAAATTTTGAGACAGAGTTTATTAAAGATGTCTAAGGTAGTCAGCTGCTAACTTGGTGGCATGGGTGTTAATTTTCACTGATGATTCTGTTCTTGTACGAGATGTACAGGATGCATGCTTTGTGACTCTTGTTCCTTTCTCTTTGCCATGTTCGACAGACTTTCACAAAATGCCAGATTTTTTTTTTGTAGTAGCTACATGCACTCTTTGTCAATGGCTGGGCAAAACTGCTTCCCTCGTTGGTGTATTATCCCACAATAGATACAACCAAATTTGATGCAACTCTTTGCCCAGTTTCTTTTTACTGGTTGCTATTCCTCCAGATTTTCTCTTGCCCTCTGTGACTTCGAGCCTTGGGAAGAAGTAGGCCTACATCGTGTGTCCCACACTACGTGTACAACCTCTTCAGATTGTTTGTTGTTCTTGGTACTTAGTCAGATGTTGCACTTGCTTTTCAGTTAGTTCATGTGCCCAAGTCTAAGGTTAGGTTCTTGTCTGACGTTTTTCTTAGGCTGTTGCACCATACTCCTAACACTAGTCAGTGATTAATCATAAGTATACTATGCCGTTAAAGGAATCCAGAACTAATGCTGTTGGTGTGTGGTGAGTGCAGGATGGCTATCTCGCTGTGTTTTGACGGACACGTAAGAAACGTCGGCAGCCTGGGACTGGATGTGTTCCTCACCTTCACCATAGCGTCTGCAACTGAGCTGCCGGCCGACACGTTCCTCACGGCAGTGCTGGACCGTTGGGGCCGTCGCTGGCTCGCATGTGGTTCCATGGTCTTCAGCGGCATCTTCAGCCTCCTGGCTACTGTTGTACCGACAGGTAACCCTGCCAGCTTCCCACAGCTGTATTACCCTCACTCCTCAGGATCTGTCAGGATATTTGTCCAACAGGTTACAAATTGAGAAGGTTCATATATGCCGTTTATTGTATAGAAAGTACGGTCATGTGTTAATTGCACTAACTTATTACCGAGATATTTTAGTAGCTTTGTCATGTTTCCTTGATTTTTACTAACTGTATGAAGAGAAAGTGCAGCCTTTAGAATTTCAAATCAACATGCCAATTGAACACAATGTAAAATTTAACTTTATTTCACTCAACATGTACTAGTTGAAAGTACTCTGTGTCTACAAAAGAATCATTTAACTACATATACCAAAACATTATTAGTCAGAAAATGTTATTTTGTTTAGTTTAGTATAGTTTATTGTATCCTTGAATCTTTTTAGTGTACATTCAGGCACAAATTTCACAAGTCATGTTTACAATATACAATCAAATGAATAAATTATGTAAGTTATACTGTTAAAAGTAGACAGTAATAGAGCAAATCAACATTATTCTTATCAATTCGAGCTCATGATCACGTGTGGGCTCATGTCAGCATTTTTCAGTCACCACATGCAAAAGAAAAAAAAGAAGAGAAAGAACAGAATCTTAACTCAGAACAAATATCTTAAATAAGTATTTACACAGTCACAGATCCATTCAAATACTCATCAAGCATTAAGGATTAAGAATTCTTTAAGGAGTACTTAGAACATTTTTTGTATTTGATAAACATGCATCTTGTAGGTGCCTGGGGAGTTTGTTAAACAATTTGCAAGTAGTGTACGAAGGACCTTTTTGCTATAAGGTCAAGTTGACAAGAGACATGTGTAAAAGGTTTTTACTTCTAGTGTTATGTTGATGAAAGTGTTCATTCTTGCGAACAACTTCTTATTTGCTGGGGATAAATGTCAGTAATGAGTAAAAATATTCACAAGCTAAGGTCATTATTTTGGAACTTTTAAAAACGGGTCTACAAGATTCAGTCTGTTTTCTACCATGTATTATTCTTACAGCTCTCTTCAGCATACGGAAATTATTATCGGTACCTATTTTTGTCAGAAAAGTTACCCCAAATCTTTGTTTAGTATACCTGCTACATTACGCAAAGCAAAACATGCAGAGTTCAGTTTTGGAATGATATGTTCAATATGTGTTTTCCAATTCAGCTAGCAGTTAACATATAAACAAAAAATGTTGTGTCTGTGGATTTACTGATTTCTGCAGTGACGCAATGAACATTTATCGTTGACTGATTACTATTTTTGCTGCAAACTGTAAGAAATGGGTGTTTTCTGTGTTAAGGTTTAATTTGTTTCCTATAAACCATGAATATAATTCTGAAAACGTAGTGTTGGCTAGTTGATTAAGTTCTTCCTCTAATTTACCTGATATTATGATGCTGTTGTCATCTGCAAATAGGGTAAGTATAGAACTATTGTTTAGGCAGTCAGGTAGGATATTTATGTAAACCAGAAATAACAGAGGTCGAAGAATGCTGTTCCAACTACGCACTTGTCAGTGGCAGATTTTAAAATTATGTTCAACATTATGTAGCCAAAGTATGTCCAGTCGCCTCAAGGAAACTGATCCGAGTACACTTAATGTGTCCTACATGGACATATGCTATTTTTAATGTTCTGTAACAGTAAACAACCACACTTTTGAGATGGCTGGTATTATTTCCAATCCATAAAATCACTAAGTCCTCCCTCCTGAACATAAAAAAAGTTCAAAAATGAGTTTGCAGTTATAAAAATAAATAATATCAATTTTAATCCAATTCCCAATGCACCATTAAAGAAAAATTGTAAATGTGACATTAAATCCTGAACTTATTATTATAAGCAATATACAGTACTGACAAAAAATATCTGCCAAATTAGGAATAATAATTAACAAGTTTGCTGGTACTTAAGCCTCATCATTACCAAGACTACAGACCAAATCTTAATGCACAATACCCAGGTGACTAATGGTAGTATACATCTTCACTTTCATCATATCTGTACAGTTATATTGTATGTACTTTTGTTTTAACTGAACAAAGAAATATGTTCATTACTTACCAGCTTTATTAGTTATTCAACACTGTTTTAAAAATAAGTACTACACTCCCGTTTGAAATGTCATTGTATTATTGTGACAAAAGTGTCTGGTAGAGTACATGAACACATTTGCAGTCAGAAATATGGATTGTAGGAAATGTGACCGAGGTACTACGTGCACGTAAACACTAATGGTATGGTATTGTAAATGGTTTCAGGTATTCCCTCAGCTTCTCTTGCCATCATGGGGAGGTTCAGTATCAATATCTCGTACAACATAGGACTGCAGTATGCTGCTGAACTGTTACCAACTGTGGTGCGTGGCCAAGGCGTGGCGCTCATACACATCATGGGCTACGTTGCGGCCATACTAGCTCCTTTTGTGGTTTACTTGGTATGTGCCTTCCAGCATTCAAAAGAATTCTGGTTTGAATTTTTGGTCCGACTACCCTGATTTTGGATTTTAAAGGTTTCTAGATCACTCTAGATTAATGCGGTGTAGGTTCCCCAATAAGTGTCTTCTTAGCCAATTCTTTCTTCCCTTCCTCTTGTACCTTTACCATAGGCTTTGAAGATGTTTAGGGACCATGTAATTGTAAACACATTAACTATTTGGGCCAAGAGTATGTTTTTGGAAGGGTGACCTACGAGTACATTATTCATGCCAGTTATGTACACTCACAAGAAAGGAAAAATATCGGAAATCTTAATATCATACATGGAAATAGAAAACAAATTTTTCAAGAAAATTAGTACCTTTAAAATTAATTTTCATAAGGAAGTTTTTACCATAATATATTATACAATAACATTTTCAAAAAAATACACATTATGTTGAAACAAAAATTTTCATAAAATGCTATTATAAACTCATATGGAAATTTGCAATTACACTGTTTTTTAAATAAGTTTTTTGAACCAAAAAATTTTCTTACTTGTGGTAAATTAACATTGGTATCACACTTTTTTCCTTGTTTGTTGCATGCTGGATTATTATCTACAAGTAACAACAATAAAATGGCTTTTATTTCAAAATAGCAATTGTAAGTACGTTAGGTATTGTACAACTGCAAAATGAAAAATGTATGTTTCAGGTGGTTGTCAGCCCTTCTGCTCCCTTGCTTGTCTTGGGAATGTTGGGAATTGTGGGTGGAGTTCTGTCCTTGTTTCTACCAGAGACACTTGACAAAGAGCTCCCACAAACGCTACAGGATGGAGAGAACTTTGGGATGGGACAGAAGCTACTGGACTTCCCATGCATTAAAAAGTGAGACATCACTTATAACATTTCACTATCACCTTACTTTCACTACACAGTAGTCAGTCTCATACATCTTGGGACAGTTGCAGCATGTCATCACTGTATGTTTTAGAGATGAAAGAAAGTGCATCCGGTGTTGAGAGGTCTCCAAGTTGGAGTCTCAGAAAATTCACACCTCCCTAATGTGTCACAAAATGAACAAGTTTTACTTCTTTAGGTGACAGCCACATGTTACACAGCGCTTGTAGCAATAAGCCAAAATGATATGTCACAAATGTGCAAATGTCCATTGTGTAGCATAGTTTGACACAGATAGTTAAACTTTCCCTTTTAGTTTATGTACTGCTGTTGGTCCTGTGCTTTGATTTTTGAGAAATTTCCATTAAAAATGCCGCTAAATCAGGAGTGGCTGTGAGACATTACCACAGGATTCAAATAAAAACACTATCTCCATATAAAGTTATCACCATTTTCTGGAACACAGAATTGATCTGACTACAAAGGCAATATGCTTAACACATCAGTACAATATTTCCTGGTTTGGCTAACTAAATGACAAAATAAAACACATTGCTTACACTACACATTTTCTTTCATTGCAGTTACACTGAAGTTTTAAACTATTTTCAAAATACTGAATACTCTAACAGCTTTAAAGGTTGTAGTGTAAATATGTAAAACTTATGTTTACAGAGCTGCTGCTGAAGAACAAGAAAAGAAGCTGCCTGATGAGCCTAGTCCATTCCGACGAGGCTACATTGGTCGAGCATCACTCAGAGCTTCCATCAGGGGGGAGACATATCGTTCCAGTATGCTCCAGAGATCAGTGCGGTCCAGAAGGTCTGTGAGGAGCGAGAAGGACGCTGCTAGTAGCGTATGAAGCCTCCACAACAGATCGACCACAGTTCTTGCCATGCGATGGGCAGCAGTGAGTGCTGTTGCCATCGAAACCGAGAGATTGAAGTCTGGACACCAGAACACATGCAGCCCAATTTACTACCAGCTTTTAGACTAGTTATCTGAAAAATACATCACAGAACGTATGATGTACTCATTAACTGGTAGTCATTTTAACGGCTTGTGGTTGTTAGTGTCACATTTGAACTATAGATCTTTTCTATGATGATAAATCCATTCGTGCTGAAACCACTGTATGAAAGTGCTAAGTAATCTACTTCAGCAAAGGAATATTACATGGTGGAAATTTTCTTAACTTAAGAAAATGTGAGGAATCAAAAAATGTAATTAATGCCATATATATTCATCCCAATGTTGGTGATTTTGCAAATAGTCCAGTCCAGTCCAGTGTAAAAAATTATTTAATAACTGTGCAACAATAGAAAGTATAAATGTTTACACATATTTCTTTACATCATATCAAACTAGAACTGATGTGAACTGTAAAAATTGTTTATGTGCTGTTGCTAAATTAAATTGTACAGACAGTATTAGATATTAAGTAAATTAATTAATTAGCATCAAGAAACCAAACTCCATGTACCAATAACTATTCACATTATTCACAAGCAATAAACGAGCTATTGCAGTCAACTGTGGAGTTTCGTCAGACTATGAATGCAGTTTTGAACACTTACGAAGCTTGTGCTATAACCACAGTTGCAGGTCATTTAATTTTTTGTTAATTCTCACACTTCTGCTGCCATGAATTACACTACACTGTACTCGGTCAGCAAGTTTCATAGGATGTCTTCCCAGAAGAGAAACAAACAGAAATATGAATTCATCCTATACACATACACAACACACACTTTGAACTGTTAAAAGAAAAGCATTCCTACAGTCCACAGATATAAATCAGTTAAAATTAATTGAAACTCTTTTTTAAAATTAAAACGAATTATCGTAAATGGGGTGAATACATGCACTGGGATAAAACAGAACAAAATAAGGAGAAAGTTTCACACTTTCCTTACATAAAATTATATTATAATAAAACTACTGTTTGTAAAGTGTTTTAAATTGCCTATCTAAAAATCTGTTTATCTAAAATTGTGTTCGTGTTTACCCCGTTTTATGGTACCATACAATAATCATATTCACAAGTAAGTTCATCACTCTGCACATAGTTCTTGGAAACGAGTTGTACCATATAACCCACTCTTTCAGAAACTATGTTAAAACATACCAATACGCAAGTATTTGAAATTGGCAGGTATCAAGTTAACCACTTTTTGTTTTGTACCTGTGCCCCTAATTTATGCTGAAATACTAATAGCTAATAGGGAAAGGGGCTACATAACTACGTACAATACTAGCATAAAACTTACGCTTTTAGAATATTTCAAATATTTATGACTTTTTTAATACCTACACCACTGTGTAACAGAACACTTCTTCTAATTACCAGTATGTAGATGAAGTCAACATTTCGAAAAAAAAAAAAAAATAGTAGGTACTATAAATTTAGAAATAGGTATAACCTTTACTATTCAATTATTGGCACATTAACATTCATCAGAGCCTACTGTCATACGTATTTAGAAAAGTATTTTACGACATTTATAATCGTAACCATGTTCGCACAACTTTGTCCTAAATTCTCATTCTAGCTTGTTAGTGCTATTAATTACAGACCATTCATTATCATACCTTTTAAGACATTCTGAAATCATTTGTATGCAAATATGGCTGCATTTTTTAATTCAGGTTTTAATGTGCTGTTATATTTTTATGCATTGGGGACATTACCTATATTTAAAATTTAATTTTATTAAAAAATGTTAAATTAATGAATAATGATACAACACTTTATCTATTTGTTTCCATATAACCCAAGAAAAACATATAAAAATAGTTTATTTTAGCTCAGTAAAAACGAGTGCCGCCATGTTGATGTCCATGTGGCGTCATTGGATTTGTTACTGCAAGTCTGTTTACTCTAAAGTCCGTGTACTACATTGACCGTAAAGTAGCAGTATAGAAATAAATGTAACTGCACCGTAAGAAACTGACAGGTTTCTATCCCTCTTACAGGCTTATGGCGGCTAGGCAGCAGTGCGGTGTGTTGTAGCATGCACCACTCAAAAGTGCGTGTTCAGTTTTTACAGTTATTTCTTACAGCGATTCTAGCATGGCCTTAACTCTACAGTAACTTGCGTTTAGTTCATGAAATTGTGTTGGGAAGCGTTATTGATTGTGTGGTAAGAACAGGTCTGGCTGGAATTCCGAATAGGTTTAAATATCGGTTGTAGCTCCTTTGTGCAGCAATATAAGGAATTAAACTTATTCCAAATACAATATTTACTGCAGCACCATGTGACAATACAAGATGGACTGCGTGGTTTCTTATACATATACACATATAATCACATATATACACATAAAATCAACCTGAAACAGTCTGCTATTAGCGACAAAAGCATAGTTTATGTACGCAGTGGTTATATCAATGTATTGCATACAGTATGACATGGTAAGCATGAAATAAATAAGTACTTTTAAGTTAAAAATTGCAGCCGAATCTCGACATCTGTTCAATTTATAGGCGAGTTCACGGCACCTGTGATTGGCCGATAATTCGAGAGGTGGGCAGGGTTTTGCGAAATGTGTCAAAATATGGCAGCACTGCTATGGCAATTTTCATGGTTGCGCACAAAAAACATTTTAGTAGATAAATTAATGTGTTATATATATTATTTTCCCCGACTCTCACAATCAGAATGCTCAATCACCAGTCTGTAAGAGACAGCAGGTTTTCTTAAACACATTCACACTGTTAGCTCAGTAGATTCAATTTTTGGACGCAAGCGACCTTCATATGGTCGAATTTAAACCAAAATTTGTTCTTCTTGAGCGGATTTGGTACAATAAAATGGATTTGTAGTAAGTTATCATCACTTCAGAATTTGAATTAAACTTACGTAAACTCAAACCTACCACTAAAATGTCACACTGTGCGAGAGCTATCTTACCAAATACAATCTTACTATCTTCGCTCCCATACGCGTGCACAGGTTTAGGTTAAAGGAGGTGCATGACCATAAAATGGAGTGAATAGGAACACACACCCAAAGCCAAAAAGGAGAGGTCCGGCGGTCCTCCCCTGGAAAAACTTGGATTTGAAGATGCAAAATGGTGCTATTTAAGGAGTTTCCGAACCAAAGTAAGAAACTGTAAAAATTTTAGGATAAATTATGCCTTAAAAGTGAAAACTTTGTTGCAAAATGGGATATGGGAACACACAATAAAAAAAAAGATGTTAGTCTATTTTAAGTCAAAGTATTTATATTACAAATAACCTACACAAGCTGAAATATATTTTTAATGCAATATTTTTTGTATAAAATGTCTGGAAAACAAAAACAAATGTCTGTCACATTAAAAAAAAACATAAGAAACATACATATTAAATCTTTGTCACATCTAATCGGCAGTGACACTACAAAATATCTTTAAAGACTCGTTTTACATAAAATTATTAATAACGAATTCAAATCCATTTATACAACTACGAGAAGAATATTGCACAGTTAACAATAGATTAGTCACAAAGTTTTTGAACAGTTCCATTAAAATCGTTCTTTTACCCAAACAAAGTTAGCACACTTATTTCTTAGAAAGTTTGCATGTGTTGAGTTCTGCAGCTCCTACTTTTTATTTCACAGTGCTTGTGAAAATAGTTTGTTACACTGTCTTAAAGATAATGTTTATATTCGAGCACATAATGAAACAATAATAATTTATAGTATGGTAAAATTTCACAGACACATTCGTCGATCAAACTGCACCATGTTTCGGAATTCATCAACTATGTCTTCCACCTGAATGGAAACAGCGAGTGACTGTTCAACATATGGTAACATCAATGAGTTCATCCTGATCTGTGACATGGTAGAGCTAAGTTTTGTTTCAACAGTTGAAAGTTTAGAGAAGCTTCGTTCACACGAGCAGCTCATTACAGGAATTATGGAGAATGTTTGTAGCAGATTATTAAAATTCTAGAAAGTAGTTTCTCTATTGTATTTTGAGAACCATCAGAAGCACAAGTGCTTACAATGGCAAGATTTAGGCAGTGCGCATAACAGAGAGCACACACAATAGAGCTCTTCATTTCTTTACGACGTGCTTGAACTCCAGAAAATTAACCAGCCATTGTAGAAGCTCTATCAAAACATACAGCAACTACACTGTTCCAAGTGCCCATACTTTTAACAATATTTTCTATGTTTTAAAAATAGTTTCTGCAACAATTTTTTAAGCTGACGAAGTGTGATAAATCTCTCAACTGGCAATACCTCCCAGTGTGGAATATGGTAGAAAGACACAGCCAATTGTTAGGGACCCACGTTTTTCGTGAAAAGAATTTTGCCCCACTTTGTTTCAGTGCCTTACGTGCACATCTGCAGTTCTGCTTCGTGGTCAGTGATTGGATATTTTAACTCTCTCAAGCCTTGGGATTCTACCGGCAAATCACAGCCGTGAGGTGTTGCAGAGACTTTATTGTCGGTAATTGGCTCAAACAAAAATGATTTACGGCTCTTCACTGACACGCTGCCAATAATCATGAAGCAGAATTGCACTGAAACAAAGTGGGGCAAAATTCTTTTCGCGAAAAACCAGGGTCCCTACCAATTGTTCATGGTGCCCAACATCCAAACTTTCATCAACAATTATTGAGATGCATTCTCCTTTCAATTCCTCTCCTATTTATGAAATCATACCTGTGTTAGCCAATAAGAACATGTTTTAATGTTTACAGTGGTGTTTGAAAATATGGCATTTTCAAGGCTAAATAGTAACTTGAAAATTAAAATACACATGGAAATATTACTTTACGTGGTTGCGTTTGGTGCAAAAATATTTTGGAAGAATCATGTAAATATTAAATTGTTTTTCTACGTACAATCCCCATTATAAAAAAATTAATAATTTTTTAAACTTGGCTATTCTTCTGATAGACAGTACATACTACATAAACATGCATATACATATTGTGCATTTAAAAAAAAGTTTACTTTGAAACTGAACATCTTGCAACAATTTTTAAGCACTTACAAATTGCATTTTTTATTTTAACATTTTTCCATACAGTTAAATATATCTATGAAATTATCCTTGCCAAAAATTCGAATTAGACATGTAAAATAAATTACTGGAAAATTTAAGAACTTTTTATTTTATATCCTCTCACGTAATTTAAGGCAAGTGAGCAACGAGGTCATTATAAGACGGTGAGTGACACCCAACTTGTATCATGAAAGGAGCTGGGAGAGGAGTTGGCAGTAGCCTTCGTTAAGGAACCATCCCAGCATTCACCAGGATCTATTTAGGCAAATCATTGAAAACCAAATTCAGGATGGCCATAGGCGAGGATCGAACCCGCGTCCTCCCGAATGATAATCCAATGAGTTATCGTTGCGTCACCTTGCTCAGTCATATCTTTCTAGGACGTTGTTTATAATATAAATGTCACTTATACAATACAATATCAAAGTTATCTAGTACACTATACAGGGACCCGATGTTGGATTGCACAGTGCAGGGCTTATAGTGCACGTAACAGTATCACAGATCCAAAAGATGTACTACTTTATAGTTACTCTGAGTGAATGAATATAACATTTTTTTCTTGAATATAATATTGTAATTTGTATTATACAAATCACACTTAAAACATATTTCACGAATCACATTTTTAACAATACTGCACCTAAAAAAAAAAAGGATTCTCATGTATCAATTAACATGAATTCATTGTTTCTTTAACGAATTTAATAATATATTAATATTACTTATCTTTATTCAAGATAGCTGCTGTTGACCCAATGAAATATTCTTACCATAGGAGTAACATCGACTTGAAGAGATAAAACTTACTGTGGTGATGGAGATGATTGTAATGAAGTGGATGAGGCTTAACTTACCAAAACCTTTCCTCGTCATCTTGAAGTTAGTCAGATCTCCACAGCTGATTTTCAATATTTTTCACGACTTCATCTTGTGTCTTGAATGTTGTGTTATGAAGTCTTTGCCCCCATACTATTTCAATCAGATAAATCTCACAATTATACAGAGGCAAAGTACAGCACAATCTACCCAATTGGCTAGTTCTTCAAGTTTGTATTTTTTTATTCTTATGCCTTTCCTGTTCTACAATATGTAGCAATCCTGTTTAATCATATTGGCATTATAAAGAATGCCAATTTTTGTGAACACCTGCCTTTGTCCCCTACATGACTTTATGCAGGAACTGGTTCACACATCCTGCTGTGGTGCGACACATTATCTAAGTCAATACAGTGGATTCTCTATCCACCGTTTCTCATGGGACTGACAAAAAATTTCAATACATGAGGGATTTCAATGGATGTGGTCTTAAAATGCTGTAAAATAAATAAATCGGCTCCGGAATGTGTTCCATGGATGCAGGTATTTCAATCCATTAGGTTTCAATACATAGAGAATCCACTACCACCCCCCTTTGGTGTGATTGGCAATACGGGTTCGGAAAACCACTTTCCAAACCAATCTACAATCATTTCATTGCTGCAGTTTTTTTTCTTACAAGAAAGTAAGAGCAGCGTTTTGAACAAAACCATCCTCGTTACCTGCATGCACTAATGCAAAATGTGCCGTAGGAGGTTTAAGGCCTGAACTTAGGCTTTCAATAGCCGCCTGTTGAGCACTTATCACTGTTGTGTCTTTCCATTCTTTCCCTATATTGATATCCATATTTACCAACCACTCATCTGTACTTATAACTGGTTTTCCTAACTCCCTTAACTTTTTACTTCTCTTTAAGTATGTATACTGCCATGAAAGTACGGCATTTCATTCTATAAATGCTGTCTTGTTTCATCTTCTTAAATCAATATTATGTAGGGACCTATGAAGAGTTGTACAAGAAACCTGTCAGTGTTTCATCACTATTTACTCTTGCTATGATTACGTTTAAAGTGGGAAAAATGTCGGCAAAAATTAAGAATTTGATACACGTAACCTACTCTGTACAATGCAGTCATATGTTTATGAGAATAGTTTTGTCCAACTTTACTTTTTGGTTCAACTTTAGCAGGTAGTGTTAAAGTACCATCACAGAATAAATAGGTAGTAAGAGAAGCGACAAGAAATGATTTTTCATTGTTGTTATCGTACCAGCTCTCGGGGCGTACAGGAACACAAACAATACCACGTGGATTAGTGACATTGATTTATGTAACCACTTGTATTGTTTCAAACACTGTAATTAGTTAATACATATATTTACTACCTAAAAATAATAAACATGATGATTCGAGGCTCAACATGAGACAATAAATAACTCTATTAGATGGGCCATAACTGAGCCATTGTTATTGTACCAGTTCTTGGGGCGTACATGAAGGGAAACAAAGCCATGTGGAATTTGAGACATAATGACAGCTCATATTTCAAGAAATACTTTAATTCGCTTGCGTCATAGTTATATATTTCGAAACAGTAAATGTGATGTAACTTACGTGTCCATTTCCTCCCAGACAATAAAATACATCACACTAAACTTCAGTCTAACCAAATTTCTACCGACTCCGACACAATGATAATCCATAGAGAAAACGAGTACGATAAATACCATGTCTTGTCGCTTCCATTACTACTTATTTATTCTGTAGTACCGTGTTACTGTTGTCCGGACCTAGGTGCATAAATGGTTTGTTCGAGACAGCTGGTTACTTAGAAGCTTCCTTAATTATGCTGCTTGGGAGGTGCATAAAAATACTTGAATATGTTCAACACATTCTTCTGCTCCCTCCCTTACAGCCACCTATATTGTTTCTTTTAGAGGTTACATCTCCATTAATTTACATTATAGATGTTATACAAGTAATTGTTGAAAATTAAACAAACCCAAAAGTAAATACATCAAAATTAAAATTATTAGAAAATTGGTCGCTAGACATGGTACTGACTGATGCACTCGCTGCAAGATTGGTGAAACACATGACGAAGGAAACTACTGCCTAAGGGAGCCTGTATCTGTTTCGACTCCCCTTCCCAGTACCTCGTATCAGCAGGCATATTTACTGTTGAGACAAATCTTTTGAAAGGACCCATCGATTTTGTGAGTTGTAGGGATACACTTCTCTGATAAGCCACTTATTCCACGACAATAAAAAAAAAAAAATCAGTAAAAGATATTGCAGTGGTGTTGCTTAAACGGAGAGCGTTTATTTTAGGCAACTTTCTCACTTATGAACCCCATCTTACTTAAATAATAAAAGTGTCTCACATCGACCAACTTTTTAAAGTTTCAGTTTGTTAGAAAACCCACACAAAGTTATAAAAAAAACTTACTGGTTAGCTGAGAAAAATTTCAGTACTAAAATTTTTTGTTGTTGTCCAGACATACAAAATTATTGAACACAAAAATATAAGATCAAAGTTACCACAAAATTGTGGATTTTTGGCAACAGTGCGTGCCAAAAGGTCAGCGTTAACAGCAATTATTGTGCATTGGAAAAAGAGAGTGAATGCCAGAGTAACACTGTAATGCAACCTAAGCATGAAACTATCTAAAGATGAAATAAGAAATTACCAGCATAACTAATAAGCCTACTAGTTAACCCTAAATGTTAATAAAATTTACAAACATCTAGGAATATTAAATAATAATAAATAAGTTCAATCTTGTGCTATCTTCCAACACGGAGTTACTAATTAAGAGAAGACGATATTGGTCAGCATTAAACATCTAGGTCTTAAGTGCTGGTGAGGGGTGACATTATGCGAGTATGTAGCAGTACCGGAATGAAGTGGCGGAGAAAACGGAAAATCCCCGATAAAACCTGTCGACCAGCGTCATCATCTGGCACAATTCCCACATGCAAAAATCCAGGGATTGGCCCCAGATTACCTTGGTAGGAGGCATGTATTCTAGCCATTTTAACAGCAGCAGCCTCGTGGAGTCGCAACACTGAATACTTTGAATAATAAAGTTTATAAATATTAAATTAGCATTCTATCTGTCCTGCAGTTCTTGACATTCAATTACAGTGAAATCTCGTTATAAAGAGTATGGTTTATAACATTATCTGTCCTATAACAACAGCTTTATAATGCACCATCTCTCCATAATACATGTAAAATTATTTGCATATAACAACAATCCGCTATAAAGACAGTTTTTGTTGCCATTTACAGTTGTTGTTATAGTGAGATTCCACTTTACGTATTAAAAAACTACATGTGTGAATGCGGTGAAATCTTCGAAATTGGGCGACATATAATGCTAAACATAACATGACCCTACAACTATAAATTCACATTACCTTACTTCGCACTAAATGTGTACAGTGTCTGCAGAAAAACTTCGAAAAATGGTCCCAGATACGTAATGTTATCAAAAAACTCCAAGGATAACAATTCTTAAATATTGAATATGGTATGAACAAAATACATAAAACTGACATAGTATTTAGTACTACACGGGTACGGAATTAGGTGAAATTCTCTCTACATGAAAGCTAACTTCTGAGTACTATCTCTACACAAAGTGCCCTAGGTACTGTATCTCCAAGACATATTTCAACTGACAAGTGATACAATTCTGCTGTATTTCTGCTTACGTACCCTCTCAGGGGTGAAGTAGGGATGCTACAGCCTCCTGCCAAATTCCCACCCTTCTCTCAAAAGCATTTATTCATAGGGTGGTGGGGGAAAGAATGAGAAAGATAGGGAGGTAGAAATAATGTTTCGCCACACCGTGCTAGTGTTCACCAGGGCTGCCTAGCCTTACACTGGCCAGCATAAGAAAACACCACGTCAACACACACATTTTATTATGGCAGTTCAGCATGCAACCACAGCCTTCCATGCACAGGGACAGTAAGAGTTAACCAAAAGAACTCAAAAAATGTTGTGTCCTACCTGACAACAAGGTACTTACTACATTATTCTAAAAATTTCTCATTTCCTAAGCATAATAGTTGGCCACACCCCATTTTAAGTGTAAAATACTGACACCTAAAATAATGAAGCAATTGTGCTAAAGCTTCCCTAAAGATTTCTACTACATGACACCTATGATATCAAAACACTTACCTTTTTCGCCTTCCACAGTCGGTTGTGTTACGCTATGTTGCGTAAAACTGTGGCTCGAAGTTCAGAAAAGCTGGCTTCATGACAATGGACAAAGATTTTAGTGGTGGCGGGCGTGAAGATTGTCACAACTACCAGACAATCACAGTCTGCCGAAACATGTGAGGGCAATCCTCAAGAACACAATTAACTGTGTATGTAAATATGAAACACATGTACGTATCAATTGATGGTGTGGTACCATGTGAAATTCATACCCTAATGTTAAACATATTTATGCTAGGAGTACTTATTATGTGCCTAGGGCTAACGTTCATGCTGCCCTCTGAGCACTGGGGAAGGGGAGGGAGGAAATTGAATCTCACCTGCCCTAGGCAACCTATGCCGATGCCTATCGTAGGAATATTGGTGAGGTATAGAGGAAAATATGAGAATGTACGACATCCAACAATTAACTCCAAGCCTCTGCTCAGAGAGTGGGGTATTTTGGAAATTTTAACAAAGTATTGTATGCATTAGCATGTACTAAAGACAGAAGCACAAGTACTAACGTTTTGGTACTTGACAGATAACACGCAAAAATATAGGACAGCACACAATCGCGGAAGTGCGTATCGCAATGTATCGCTGCTTAGAGCAGCCTCCTCGGGCGAAGAGACATGGCTGACTGCGGTGTGGCTGCCAATTCACCGATGCTGATGCACCTAGCGGCCAATGGTTTAACTGATATGAGACGGGAGATTCGAAAGCATCATGTAGAAGAGAATGTGTAGGGGTTTATGAGGAGATGCAGTTGTGGGAAGCTGACTAACTGGGGATGTTATCTTATATTTAGACCTGGTGGTTGCCTGGATTGGGTGATGTGCTGTACTGATGAGCTAGTTCCCATCGTCAAGAGTTTAGAGCTATTGCTTGTAGGTGGCAGGGCCCTCACCGCTCTAGTGCTGTTGCATGAGTCGAAGTTCTTGATATAGTGGGCTGCATGGGCAGCAGCTGGTTTTTTCCTGTGGGTTGGTGTCTTTACCTACTGTGACGTGTCTGGTGTCTGCTTTGTGGCCATTCATTCTCTGTCCGAATGTGTTGGTGGTGAGGCGAATATATTCAGCATCACAATGTTCACACTGAAGCTGGTAGACATTAAGTTTTTGGTAGCACTGCTGTAACTGCCTTGGATGGAGTAAATGTGTTTGGTTAGCCTGCTTTTGAATGATTGTGAGGGCTAGTGGACGGCACAGGAACCACAACGTGGGCTATTGCAGGGATGGGAACCTTTGAGATTACGTAGTTGTACTGTCGGTAGCTGTACAAGGTGAGAGTTTGGGGCATACTAGTTTGTTGTGGAGGTTGGGTGGTCGTCTGAAAGCCAACCTAGGTGGTTTGGGTTTTGGGTTTGTGATGAGGACAAGATTTTGAGCCTGAGTTGAAAATGGGTCGGAGTTTGCCTAGGCCTTCATGATATGGTACCACCAAAGGGATATCTGTATTTTTGGCTTTGGTAGTGTTGTTGGTATTGGAGGTGGCTCATTGGATTTGTTTTTGGACCAGGAGTCCAGGGTAGCCTCTGTCTGTGAAAACTTTGGCTACCTGTTGGCACTGTTTGTTAAGGTCACTGTGAATTGAACATATGCAATTAATTGGCTCTGGTGGCAAGGCTGTAAGGTAGACTTTTTGGCATGGTATGGATGACAGCTATTGAAATGAAGGTATTGAATGTTGTTTGTTGGTTTTGTGTGTACTTAGGTGTAAAATATGCCGTTACATAGTGCCAACTTGACATCCAGGAAAACTGCATGTTTTGGAGAATGACGAAGTGAAGTTAAGTGAACTGTAGGTATTCATGCTGTTCAGGAAGAGGGTTAGCTGATCTTCTGCTGAGGTCCATTATCATGAAGATGTCATTGATGTACTTCGTCCAGCAGTGCGGTGGGTTGGGCTGGTGGCAGAGGAAGTTGTCTTCTAGTCTGCCCATGAACAGGTTGGCATAGTAGGGGACCATGCGGGTACCCAAGGTGGTGCCCTTGATCTGGAGGTATTGTTTATCTTTGAAACGGAAGATATTGTTGCTGTGTTGCTGAGTGTTAGTCTGGCTAGTTCCACCAGAAAAGCAGTGGATGGTTTGCTGTTTGGAGGTCTTTGGTGGAGACAATATTCTACGGCAGATAGACCAGATGCGTGGGGAATGCTGGTATAAAGAGATGCGATATCTATGGTGACCAAATAAGCATCTTGCGGTATGGAGTCTAAATGTCTGAGGCGTTCTAGTAAGGGGCTGGTGTCTTTGACATAGTAAGGTAGCTGTTGGACCCAATGTTGCAGGTATGCGTCTACCAGGCAGAGATCCTTTCTGTGGGACTGCCAATACTGGACACAACTGGGTGTCCTGGTGGTGTTCGTGTGGATTTATGGATTTGGGTAAGAGGTAGGGGACTGGTGTGGTGGGGTCTGTTGGGGTGAGCAGTTTGATCGATTCATCTGAAGAACCTTGGAGAGGACCTTGAGATATTAGGAACTGGTTTATGAATTGACTGAACTTGGCTGTTGGGTTTTCCTGCAGAGATTTGTAGGTGGATGTGTCATTCAGTTGATTCTCAGCTACCGACACTACAACTAATCTCAAAGGTTACCTTCCATGCAATAGCTAACATTTTGGCTCCTGTGCCATCCACCAGCCCTCTACTTCATTCAAAAGCAGGCTAATCAATCACATTTACCCCATCCAAGACAGTTACAGCAGTGCTACCAAAAACTTAATCTACCAGCTACAGTGTGAACATTGTGACGCTGAATATATATGCCTCACCACCAACACTCATATGCAGAGAATGAATGGTCATAGAGCAGACACCAGACAAGCCATAGCAGGTAGACACCAACCCACAGGAAAAACCAGTTGCTGCCCATGCAGCAAAAAGGACTTCGACTCATGCAACAGCACTAGAATGCTGAGGGCCCTGCCACCTACAAGCAATAGCTCTGAACTCAAGATGATGGGAACTAGCTCATCAGTATCATCAAATCCAGGTAACCGCCAGGTCTCAATATAAGATAACATCCCCAGTCAGTCAGCTTCCCACAACAATTTCACTTGCATCTCCTCATAAAACCCTACACATCCTCTTCTACATGACGCTTTCGAATCTCCCGCCTAATATAAGTTCAACCATTGGCCGCTAGGTGTATCAACATCGGTGCATCGGCAGCCACACCGCAGTCAGCCATGTCTTATTCACTTGAAGAAGCTGCTCTAAGCAGCGAAACATCACTATACACACTTCCGAGATTATGTGTCATCCTATATTTTTGTGTGTGTCAAGTACTTTATACATACTGATAGTCTAGCGGCCTCTTCCTTTCATTTATATTATATGCATTAGGTGAATATGGGCTGGTTAGATCTAAGAGAGAGCCTGCATGGCCCTAATTTTGCCAGCCTAATTAAACATAAATATGGTAAATTAAATCTTCATTTGAGAATGTTACAATGACAGTCGCATTCAGCCACCCTGCACAGAGACCAAGCCCCTCGAGGCCAGCAGGGAACCCAATCAGACAACCGTACACCTGGTGAGACGTGCCACCACATGGATGCTGTCTCCACCCTGCCTCTCCTTCAGAGCACACATCACTGGGGCGGAGGGGAGAATAACTGCAGTTGCGGAGCAGGTGCGTTTGCTGAAGCCAGTGTGCTTTACACTGCTCGGCACCCTTCATGTTACTAGCGCATCGCCACGCGCATGTTTAAATCACTGCGATAATGGCACGTAAACACACGCAGGTGCCGGGGCAGGTTAAGTTGCCTACCTGATTGCAACACTGTCAACACCATTTTTACAGACTCCCTGACGATTTTTAAACGTAGAGCACTACCAAAAGCAATATTTTGTAGAAGTTCAGTACCTCGACTGTAAGAGGTCAGAGTTTCACTGTCCCTACATGAAAAATGTGACATGTTAATAGGAAAAATAATAATTCAACTGGGACATAATGTTTTTATTGCAAAAAACTTGCATGGGACAAATATTTGCACATTGTATAACCACCTATAGGTTAAGAGAGAGAAGGCAGTCATGAGAATATTATAAATAAAGAACAAAACTGGATACAAGGCGAAAACCAACATGTCATTTATAGAACTCTTACAATTACATACTCTTTTCTTCTAATCTTCTTCGCACATTTTCTTAATCCCAGTGTGTATGTACTTTACGGCAACCCGCAATACTGCAAACTTTTACTTGCACCCATTTGATTTGAACAGCACTTGTCTGAAGTATCAAATTCTTAAGCACGAGTAAACTCTAAACACACAGTAGGCACTGCAAACACAAAATATTATTGTATCTGAGATAACCCATTCACAGTTGTCAAGCTTTTCAGTCGTTCTTCCAGAGAAGTAATGTGGCATGACACAGCGTAGCTTCCATTTCCCTGGTTAGTGTGTGCGAGAACCCCTGGTGCACACAGTAGAAACCAATGTTTGGGGAAAAAAAAGTACGTAGTGAGTTTAGTTTATTACTTTTAACAGACACATAATTAATGTCTTCTTTTCACTCATGCTGTACAATTATTATTAATAACTACTTTCATAAGTCTTTATTAATAACTTTATTAAAAAGTGACCAGACAATATACATCAAGCAAAGTGAGGAAGGTGTTTGGAAAAACAGTTTACAAGACATTTTTTCAGGAGGAGTTGTAATATTAATGTTTATATAGTAATAACAACGTGTATATATGGTAATCAACAAGACTGGCATAGTAATAACACTTCTTTTGCAAACCAAATTAATTACTGAAGGGGACAAACATCCTTAATCATGGGCAAATACTGTACAGTTGACTATTAATATATCACACACACCTACAAAGAGCTGAAAAAAATTACTTTCTGTTCATACAAATACTTATAAAAAAGGATGTTTAAGGAAATTTCTACTGAGGGTCTGATATTTTCATGACGAGTATTATTACATTTTAGGTGATCATAAAACGCAGATGAAAAAGAATTAAAATTACGTAAGTTTAAAAATTTAACTATGTTTTTAGATACAAACTGAGACTTTCAGATCTTAATATTAGATCATTGCATAAAAAACAGCTTCATTGCACAAACTTTTCTTTTTGTTTTCTTTCCTCCAAACAAAAACATGTGATATGATGTCTTCTTATTCAATGAACTTCCCCATTTGGTAAAATTTCTCAAACAAACACAACTGATACACAAAATTATTACTGACCTGGCACCGAATCAATAAGTTGTAACATTGTAACAGATTATCGGCACTCGGGGGGAAAAAAAAAATTGTGATAACTTATAAAATTTTGCTCAGAAATATTTTTCATTGCTACACAGTACTGCCAAACAGAAAATTGAATATCATACAAAAAATATATGCAAATATATGCTGCATATTGTCAGGAAAAGACAACATATATCCTCACGCAAATTATACCAATGTAGTAAGTAAACCTCTAATCCGAATATCTTAAGCAACAACTTAAACAATGTGACAAATAAGGTAAAAAATTGCAAAGGGAAATCAAATGCCAGATGAGTCACATCACAGTACGTATCCTTCCCATCAAAGTTTCTGTGCACAGAACAGACAAATGTTTCTACTAAACCGGAATACATACAGAAGAAAAATGTTTCTATGATACTGACTTTGTAATTTTAAATTAGTAACATTTCTAAATCACCATAATTTCTACGCCAACAATAAAGCTTGATAACGTTGAAATAACATCACTTAGAAATCAAAATTGTACCAAAACATGCACAGATGTCCATATTTACAATTTTACAAGTCCATGACAAAAGATATAATGTTGTAAATACCAACAATTAGTACATAAGTTACTGTTGTTCTCACTGTACAAATAAAAAGTCCCTCGGCACAGATAGAAATGCCACGTTCCAGGTGGCAGCAATCTAACTGAGCTGGTCCAACAACAGTTTCTTGTACACAAGTACACAAACGCAAAGCAGGCTAGAGGAAAGGTCAACTTCCTGGCAACCAATTCAGGACGTGTAGCACTTGACAAGACTTCACTTTTCTGATACCCATGTGACTAAACTATGGGCCAATAAAAATAATATTTCAAGATGATGAACAAGTCATACATAAACTCTGTGATGAGAAACACATTGTTACCAACTGCTGTAATTTACAATTAAGCAAACAGTACTAGGCAGGCTCAAATTATGCACAAGCAGCACCAACAGTGAAACTTAATATGAATATTTACATACCTCACAAAATAATAGCTTAACACGCTGAAAATCATGAGTAACTACATACCGACAATAAGCACCAGTCAGTCGATTTTCCACTTTGCCAAAAATTAAGATTGTAAACATAGCCAAAACTTACAATTTTCTTCTCTATAAGTACAGTATTACAATACTGTATTACATACCTGGCAAAGAACATAAGATACTTGTTTTAAATAAATAGATTACACTCATATTTCCTGACAGTAAACACAGCAGTCCCAGAAGTCAGTGTGTACTTTATATATAACAGGGGAAAAAATAATTATGTATGATATATATATATGTATATACAAACACACAAGTACGTACATATTTGTACAAAAACACTTTGCTGCAAGATATAAAAACACAAATTCTTTGCTCACATCAAACACTTCAGCATTTTAAGAAAATACATTCTGAACAAAGTGTAGCAAACACAACACTTTCAAATACAGAAACAGACATTCAGACTTGGCATTTTGGAGACAGTAGAAATAGGAAGAACGCATCCACTCACAAAAATGACACACACGCAAACTACCGAGGGACTTAGTATATATTATATATACCATAATAATTATACAATTTTTACATATAATAAATTGTTTAGAGCGAAAATTGAACGACAAGAGCTTTAACTGCTCCATACATGATAAATATTACTATACAAAATGTTTGTACATGGAAATAAATGAATAAGTACAACTTTATACTTTTCTGTATAGCAAAGGGAAATATCACTTGCCTTTTGTCCCTTGCTTGCCTCAGTTTTCCACATTTTTTTTTACGATAGTATGAAACACACACAAAAACAAATTATCTACAGAGATTCTTATTCTTAAAAAGTATTTATATGGCATATAATAATAATAATAATAATGTGTATTTTAAAATTTACTTTTTTTGCAAGTCACTTCAAACACGTGAGTAACTTTTCATTCTTCATAAATCTCTTAAATCAGTCCAAAGGCATAGAAACGCAGTCTCTTTGTGAAACAGTCTAACAAAAAAAATTAAACAATTACACTACATAAACAATTCTATTTGTTGTCTTTTGTGGCCACAATCAATATGCTCTTCTCCTTATTAACTTGCCACACACGTCATCAACCCAGATGTGATAAATACAAAAATTAAACACGTTTGTTAATACACTCATATTTGATGGAGCCCCCATAAAACTTTAATACATATATATTTTTTTTACTTTACGGTTAAACATGCATGCACAAAAAATGCACACTAGTATTTCACTAGACTGGCAGATTTCACAAAATATTGGCAGAAAAAAAAGGCAATTCAATCAAACTCTATTTTGCTCATGGTGCAAAATACATATATAGTAGCATGTGCATGTATAGAACACAGAAGGCAGAACATTACAAATAAGGCACAATGCAGAATTTTAAAACTCATAACTCTGATAATAGCTTCCTTCAAACGTTAACAGAAAATGTTTACTTCGAACTTGCTATACTTGAATTTATTTTGTCTAACTACGTACTGTATATCCGTTCAAAGATTTGTTTACAAACCCTAAAACTACAACTGTTATTCTTGACGTCATAATTTTTTGCATAATTCTAACACAATTTGCTACCTAATTTTAAATACCATAAACAAGTGTTTTACAAAGACGAACAACAAGGTTATGAAGTGCCTAGAACGAAGCAAACAAAAGGCTATGGTAAAGGATTCACTGACGATTGACATTCAACTGCTGTACATATTTCAAAAGTTTTATGTGTATTACAATAATAATTTTTATACATACCTGAAACAAAGTGTAAACTAGCAGTTTTCATGGGACAAACAAGGTGACAATAGCAGTCAACTAAATGGTGTCATACTTAGAGTGCAAGAAAATGACCACAAAAAGTTATAACAGAGTTAAAGTAAATTATATATCCTTCTGTAGTAATATAATCTGTTTGAAGACCACTATTTAAGGGCACTGGGTGCTATTCAGAGGTCTGCGGAGCACTGGGCGGTATGCACGAGTATTAAGGGGTTGTCTCACAAGTGACAAAGCTTCATTTATTCTCAGACATCAATGTCAAGCTACAGGCTGGAGTTGGGTGTTCAAGCCCAGAAATAGTAATTTTACAAGTACGCCATACGAGGATAGAAATACGTAATGGCCAATAATATTTAAGTACCGGTAATGAAGTGTTTGCAGCCATGACTTTGTTAAGTACTGTATTCACTTAACAATATGAAACACTTCATGATTAAAATATTACGAAAAATTAAACTATTCATGAAGTACAGTGAAAGTAAAAGTTTGCTGTGATGTAGAAAAAATAATTCCCAGTCAAAAAATATACCGTAATTACCAAAATTTTGTGTCTGGTCTGGTTAGTTATTTTTTGTAAGGCAGATGTAGAACTCTCCAAAGTATTACTGATTAAACGTTACGCTACAGCATTGCTAGACATAAATAAGCTACAGCACAATAATTTTAAATAAGCACACATTTCTTTAACAGTAGCAAAAAAAAAAAAAAAAAAAAAAAGTCATCCAAGTTTTACACAAACACCAGGATCCATGATTTATGTGGTCTTCAATGAAAGCAATGGCGGTGTCCGTGTGCTATGGTCTTTCCCAAAACTCTGCAGTAGCCGTGACCAACATAGCCCTATTGGTAGAGCCAAAAATATACGACAACTAGGCAAATAGACATTACCTCACCTAGAAGGCAGGTACAGTACGTAGTTGGGAGGTACAAGTCTCTTCCAGCGTGAAGTAAGTTGTGTGAGAATCACACCAAAGGTTGTCTACATAAACATAACAGCTTAGGAAAACAAAACGTTTGATGAAATGGCAGAGTGAAGCAGTTTCACACATGAACCACTGGAAATCAAAAGTCATTGCAAGTAAATAACTTGGAATTTTGCAACAGTCAAGCAAAGATTGTTTTCACACCAGCTGTTATTACCATGTGCAAACAAATTAAGCTAAAGAATTAGGTATTAAAAATGAGGTACTGGAGGACTAAGATTTCTGCATGTCATTTACTAATGCTGTCATACAGTAACTTAAAGGTGGAGTGTATTCCGGTGGAGAAGGAGGGGGAGGGGCAGAGAAGCAGCTCCTCCTCTCCCCTTGAATATTCATGTATAGTTTATCTGTAAAACATTACCAATTTTTAAAGTGGTATATTCAATTTTTTTTTTAGGAAATGTCTTAAATCGCACCATTTTGCACCATAAAAATTTAATTTTTACAGGGAAGGGCCCCAGGACACCCACTTCTTTGACTCGGGCTGTAGACATAGCAACTTTCTGGGAATGACACCCCCCTCCCCCTCCCCAAAAAAAAAACCTAGAGCTGGATCTGCAACTGACAGAACTTATAAATACAGTGTACTACTCTAAGTTTGACAGGACATCAAACTGCAAAACAATATCTACTGAGATTGTCAACACACACACAGTGCAACAAAAATTAATACAGTTAACAACATCCTTCAGCAAACCCTATTCAAACTGTTCGCATTTCTCTGAACATTGTAAAAAAACATAATGCAATACTTTTTTTTATTTATAAAATTAAATTTGAAGCATGAATATTTACAAACCAACTGATATTGTGACTTCCTAATACGTATGAGATAAAGCTTCATACGATTAGTATGTTCAATAACAGTTTGTAATAACAATGCTCAAGCAGAATACTGTACTGTATATGGTATCACAGCATACTTAACTGTAAAATTAGGCAATAAAGTCTTGATAACACAAGTTGCTTCATACAGTAAAAATCACCATAAAATTTTGAGAGATTAAAAAAACTATTTTAAGAAACTTTAATCAATATGGTAGTCACAAGAATAAATTTGCAACAAAGTACGAAAAAAAAATCATCACTTAAGGTTAAACAAAATTTCAAATTACTTCTCCTAAATCCTTTCTGCCCACTTGTTGTATACATGCAAGCAAGTTTTATGACATGAATGCAACAACAAAAATTAAAACATATTCACGAATGTTACACTCGAAAATACACTCTTTTTATTTCTGCAACATAAAAACTCATTTAATTAATAAATGTTAAGTTTTATTAATGTGAGGAAACGCAGCCACAAATCTGTCGGCAAACATATTCATATACTTATACTCGGTAACAAATTAAAGTACTTCAATATAATGATATAAGTTAAATACCCAGAATTCAATCCATGGAAGGCAGTTACCTCTCAAACATTGCAACCAAGGTTTTGTCTAGTAGGTCCTTCCATATTACCACCAGTAAAGTACTCTAATACATAGCAGTACACGTATAAGGTAATGCAAAATAAATAGATTGCATAACTAGTAAGATGGTATGGTCATTGAAAAGAGCCTTTCTCAAATCCTCATTACCAAGACAATTAACTGAAACATAGGTACCGTATACAGGACTTAACAAATTCTGTGACAAATGAACACTATAAAAACTGAAGTACATATAACTTGACATATTCAAATAGGTTATTAGTGAAGTTAATGCTGGCCATAAACACAAAGTAACAAAAAATAGTATATTAGAGAAGTACTCTCTTAAGAAGATATCCATTTAATAAATTTCCTGCTTAACAAATTGTATGATTTTGCACCTTGTCTATAAAAACATGTGTTATTTAACCCTTCCGAGAAGTTTTTCTGGTTAACAAGCATTACAGTAAAACCCTGATTTAACGAAATGCCATGGGACACGAAAATGTTTACTCTAAATCGATGTTTCGTTAAATCCGACTTCCCCCCCCCCCCCCCCGCCAAACAACAAAAAAATCGTGAAATCCTTGGGCATGTTTCGTAAGAATTTACGGTAACTTTAAAAAAGTATATTGGCTCAAAAAAATAACAAAACGCATTTACCGTCAACAGGTAAGCCACAACCACGAAAAGAAAAAAAAATTGGCGAAAAAACTTTTAAAAACTTTTAGTGCAACGCTCGGCGAGCGTGCGCATGGTGAGTTAGGCCGTCCTTGCGCGCTCCATCAACACGTGAGACGTGACTGATGACTAACAACCGCCGAGCCGTCAATCATTTCGTCTATCTCCCGCTCGCCCCACCAACAAAATTAAGGAAATTACCACGAAAATTTGTAAAAAAATAAAACTGCAAGGAAAACTGGATTAAAAGTTTGCGAGACAACGGTAAAATAATAATTAAATACACGCGGCGGCGGCCATTATAGCTTGTATGCAGCCGCACTCTAGAAACAAACTCGTTGGTTTGCTAGCTAAAAATACTTTGCACTCAAGCGTTTTTTTTAGCATCGGAGAAACAAATTATTTACGTTTACGGTAGTAAATTCGTTGTTAAAAGTCTGCATAAATAACATTACGTAAATTCTTATAAACTCACTTGTTTTCTCACGGGACGCGAGTATGAATAATCACGCTGCCAAGTAGCGCATTCTAACGGAGACGCGAAGCACTATCTATAACTGGTTCTTGCGCTGTCCACCGCCGCGCTGTGGAGACTGGGTACCTAGATGCTCGTTCACTCGCTAGCCGCCAGGATAAGGATCTAGGCGCGCGCTTGTTATGCAACATAGCAGCGCCCGCTCGGCCGCACCCGCGTATCTCAAAATCATTCCTGCGGCCAAAGTTTTCAACGATATTTAACTTTTTTTTTTTTGTTTCTCGACGGATGGTTTAAGCTTTTCTACTGAGAAATAAGAATGCACAGCGGTCGGTGCTAGTATTTTTAAAGGACTTGAATTACAATTAATATTCCATTTTATCGAATTCACTTAGTTATTTAATAAATTTTTTTGTTATATTTTGAAGGTTCCTGAAAATCCTGTCGTTAAATCGCTGTTTTCGTTATTCCCGAGTTCGTTAAATCGGGGCTCTACTGTATTTATTACTGTCGCACCACAAATGCCTTAACAGGGTTCTACTATTATACCTACAAGTTATTAAAATGATTTGGCAAATTCAAATTCTGAATACATATTCTTGACAAAATTTTATCTGCACAATAAAAAATCCAGTTCAGTAGGATTAGGTACACTCATTATTGTTCTAATGTTGCCAAAACCAGTTCATTCTGCGATCATTTCCACAATATTCTGCACAATGAAAAATTTGTACTGTACCTACAGCCCGATACTATACGTACTACACTGACAGTGTGTTCATCCTGAGAAACAAAAAGCATCAAACGATTGACGACTTCTTGAGAGCACGAAACCAGAACGAGAAAATGGAACAGGCTATGTCACGCGAAGGAGGGATGACATCAGGTGTGCCACAAGAAAGTGTGAAGGGCTCCTCCTTATTTACAATAATGATAAATAACAAGGGGAAAAGTGTAGGTAGTAAACTGAGGCTATGTGTAGAAGATTATGTGATTTATGAACAGGTAAGTGAGGAAAACAAGTTGCAAGAACACACAGAAAAACTAAGTAATTCAACAATAAGGAATAATATGAAAATTTAAGTGAATAAAACAAAGGTGGTGAGATTTACAAAGAGACAAAAAGGAATGAGGAAGAGTAACAAATGGGGAGGGCATGTAATTGGGGATACCTCAGTTTTAAGTACCTGGGTGTGGTGTTTCAGTGTGATCTGGGTTGGGTAAGCAAGTGAAGAAAATGATTTTGAAGGGGAAGAAAGTCTTGGTATGTGTGGGAACCGGTGCTGAAGCAGGTCAGTTATGATATTTAGGATAAGTCAAGACCAACGTTGGAATACATGACTACAGCATGGAACCCATATGTGGAAATAGAGGTGCAATACCTGAAGAAGGTCCAGAGAAGAGCAGCCAGATAGATCAAGGGTAGTTGATGAAGGCAGGGAAAAGCAAGTACATTTAGGCCATACCTGATGCTGAAGGAGTTGGATTGACGCTCACTGAAGTCGGGAGAAGGGTTGAATCACTGGTCAGGATGTTTAGGGTAATGAATGGTGGAAGTGGATGGGGAAAGTTGAAGGCAAGACTATGGGCCTGTATAGAGGATGAGAGGACAACTGAGGCAAGATATAGAGAATGTGGAGGAGGATGGAGTAGGGAAGGCAGTCCATGCTGGTTAGAAAAATGAGGGAGTGGAATGTGCTGAGGAGGAGTTGGTGATGGTGAGGAACGTTCAATTCAGTAAGGTGAAGAAAGATGTGATCTGACAAGTGAATAACTTGCCACTGGACGTAAACCTTCTTAGAAGGAATATCTTTATTATTATTATTTTTAGGCATTATTACCATTAGCAGACTATTTTATTTTAAATGTACAGTATCAGACAAACAAAAACTGAAAACATTTACGACAGAAAATGTGAACTCTTTAGTTCTTAGATTGATAACTTCAACCAAATTCAAAACATCATGGCTGAAATAACCTATGTCTTAGCCTGTAAGTTGCAATATTCTGCAATCAAAAGACAATTAGCCGTGCATTTTGAGATTATATACCGCACATGTACACCTTTTCAACATCATCTTGTTAAGTTAACTAGTGTCATCACTGTAGCACAAAATCAGCAAATGAAAGATATGCTATATAAAATATATGCAAAAAAATTAATAGAATACTGTTCAAATTAGTAACAATATAACCAACATTGCAATATACTATAAAATTATGCTTGAAGAAAAGTGAGACTAGGAACAGTGACACAATTTAATGTAATCAAGTAAACAATATGCACAGTCTGAGTTCAAATCACCCTGCTGACAAATCACTTTAATATACGTATCTAGGTGTAGCTAAATTATTATTATTATATATTATTATTATTATGACTATGATTATTAATATTTTAATTTTCATAATGGGTACATGAAAATCAAGACTCGAGGATGAAAGTCATATCGATCCTGATTCATCTTCCTAGCATGTACTTATAACTATTCACCTCTTGTTTGTGGTCCCACCAGTCAAAGACCTTGATTGCAAGATTGTTTCACGAAGTTGGTTATATGGCACACAACAATTTTCAAAAATATATTTTCTAACTGTGCAAACTGATGCTAATAAAGCTTACACCAGATTATAAAAAACTAAATAATTGATTATAAAAATATATACTTTTAAAATAAAAACAAACTTCATAGTATATTACACTGTACAACAAAACAAACTGATAAGATACGTACTAACCTGAACTGTCTTTAGTGAGCAAATAAATATGTAACTGCTTTACACACAAATGACAACATATAATTTACCAAAAATACTGCCACACCCACAAGGGACCAAGACACAAATTGCCACTAAAGAACAATACATCATCATCTTACATATGTTCTTTCGGTTTTTTAAAAAACGTAACCAGTTTTAAAGTATCACAAGCTACTAGTATTCAGTATTAGAACTCAGTTCTAAGAGATTCATTGTGTCACAGTTTGTTATTGAAATTCAATATTGTGGTCACATGATGGCAAGAGAATAAACTATGTATACTGATTTAAATGTTGCCCTCTATAATTTTTAGTTGAAGTAACAGTTATGCATAAAAACAGAATAGTAATAAAATTATTATTATATATATATATATATATATATATATATATATATATATATATATATATATATATATATATATATATATATATATAAAATTTATTAGGTGTTTGTGATCATAAAACCTTCATAAGGACCTTACCTACAGTAATTATTTTACAAGATAACATTACAATAACAAAAAAAATGCAACATGTTTCACTGCTATCATATTTGCATATTAACATGCAATCACTTGTAGAAATTAATAAAAAGAGAGAGAAGGAAAAGAAATTATAAATTACTGGCTAATGTTATGTTTTCAGTTCTCCTACTGATACAAATACGTACTTGTGAAGCAAACTGTCAAAAAGAGTGAATTAATAATGCATGAGTTTTATGTTAAACAATAAAATCACAAAGTAAAAATTACAAAACACAGTATTCTTAATTTACTACTAAGAAACTGTCTTTCTTTGCTGTACTATAAAACACTAGTGTAACTTACACGGAAATAGGAAAACTATGACTTTTATAAAATAAGTTATTGTAGTTTGAAAAAGTATTATTTCAAAACCAACAAAAAATAATTAAAAAAAATTTTTTTTGTGTGTGTTTGTAATTACCTTCAGATGAAACATTGTAGATAGGTAATATACATAAGTACAGTACGTATTTAAATATCCAACACTGTTATTAATCACCATGGTTGGCCATTTAACATAAATATTACTGTACATATTTTAACTTTCGCTTGAATAAGGTCCCTTGTTAGGTAGGTTATTGCTACATATGACCACCACAAATTAAGACTGGAAAAGTGTCTTCCCTACAAATACTGTGGAAGTATACAGCAACGTGCAAATATGTGTTTTGTTTACATGCACATACTACAACAAGGAAACACAACTTGTGACTACATATGGGAAGCATACAGTAGAGGGCCCAGATTAAATATTAGGGTATCTGCTATTTGCACCGACGCTGCACAGTGCCTGAGTAGAATAAATAAAATGGATCTTCACTAGCACCTATAGTCGCAGTTGGAAATGAATAGACCTCTCACAATTTTCAGCTGCACATGCGCAAACAAAATAAAGGTAGTTATAGCAAAGTATTTGATACACTCACAGTTATAACCACTATACATCCATCAAATGACATAACTTCTTGAACTTCTGTGTGTGTAATTAATTCTACTACAGAGCAACCAGACGCAACTTTAGTGCAAATTTCACATTGCACCCATAAAAAGCTATATTCAATCAGTTTGCAGGAAAGCAGACAAATACATCAATGAAGCCACTTGAAAAAGTTGGCAGATCTATCTACAGAAGAATAGAAACTGATGACACAGTTATTTTTATTTTGCAAAAAAAAATTGCTAAACTAGAGAGTTTTTATACACTACCTAAACTTTGCTTCTGAATAGCAAAACTGCTCAGCAGAACTCATATTTTAAATACTGCTCTTGAGTAACAATTTCATTTGAAAGTAGTGTTTTCACACATTCATTTTAATTACAGTATTATGTACAGTATTAAAAACACTGTACCATCACAGTAGGGTCATAAACATATACTAAATTATGTTTCAAATTACAATACAGTATCACAATTTTTAATTGAAACTCATTATTTGAAGAAAGTAAATTGTAAGTAAAGATTTAGTAAAGAACATATTGTAATAGTCATCAAAATAACATCACTATATTCTGCATTACATTCTGGCGTAGTCAACCACATTACTCAAACCAAAATAATACAACTGTTTGCACGTCTTCAATTGTTTGTACTGAATTGAATGAATGATTGCAATTATAGAAGCAATTTTATTTGAACTTCATATTTCTATAAGAACATTTTATACAGTTAAAGCGTATAGCTGTATAACCTTACCTCTTACAACACCACATGGGATTAATGAATAGAATGTTTCTTACAAATCTGTTTAACTAAAACTTTATTGTAAAAACTGAACTTGGGAATGAGACAACCTCAACATGTTCACTTTGGTCTAATAAAAAACTAGTTTTCCCCCAAATTATCTGTACAGATATTCATTAGTTAGTGCTACAAATGTCTAAGCACTTTAGTCTGTAAAAATTTGAGGTATTTATGGTAATGTTTATAATGTAAAGTAAACTAAATTTAAAAACTATTCAATTAAGAAGTTGCACTTTCTTTGTTCATCGATTACTCAAAAACCTTAAAATCATCTCCTCTTAAAAGAAGAAATTTATACCGGTATTTGTACTTAACAAAATGCATATTACCAGAAAGAAATTAAAAAACCTACACTTCTGGAAAAATACTGACAATGTATCTCAGCTCATAATACATACAGTAACTTTCTTAAGCAAATCTGGAATATCATAGTCATACGCTCAGGCAAAGAAGGCACATATACTAAACAACTGTACTAAGAGTCAGCAATCTTTACACGGTTCATAACTTTTATTTTTTCTATTTATACTGTATTACCACATGTAATACAATGGTCTATTGACATTTAATGTGCGAGATTTGTACCTTCAACAGTATAACGTAATCAGAAAGAACATGAATCTGAAATTAATTTAGTTAATTCTGCAAAGAAGACAACTCTAATAACTCCTCACAATTCACAAATTTAATTTACATATCACCGTACAAGTATTTAGTAGACTACACAATACTGAAAATAATACCAAACTGTGCACATTCAATAGTTATGGCTGCAAGGATGACAAAGTGTCTGTATTTTAAATTGTATCTAACAAGTATGCTCAGTCCCTCACTGGGGCATGAAAAACTGTGATGTGTGTGGCATCATAACCAGCAACAAAGTATGTTCACTCACTTTTATGCCTTACATACGTAACTTCTTACAAACAAATTAACAAACACAATAAAATAAACCTAGCTTTCCATTACATATATGTTTACAGTTCCACAATACCCTAATATCTTAAAACTCTCAAAAAAATTATATACAAACAATATTAAACAGATCTGTATGTCACAGCGCACAAACCGTCCTGTAGTACTTTAGTACTGTACTGGAGTCAGTAGGGTAGGGGTTGGGGAAGGACACACATTCCCACGGCAGAGTTGCAGAGCCTGCTGCAACCAAAGCAATGCTGCGATCATGCGCTGCTGGTGGTAATGCTGACGGTGAACAGAGAGAGCGACATGGAGGGGCAGGAACGGGGACAGCCCTTCCCAACCTAGCCTCGCTGCCTGCCACCTGCATACACACACACATACCACACACACTTAAATAAACAACAGTGGAATTGAGAATGTGATCAAGACATTATAAAGGAACTCTTGTTCAATCAGGATAAACACAAGTGCCAGTTACTATATGTCGCAAGAGCCAATTTAAGGTTGCTCTGCATCTGTTGAGCTGCTTTAAACATTAAAAACACTGCAGAGGCTTCTACAAAACAGTAAAACATAAGGCGTGAATCCCCTCCCCCCCAAAAAAATTCCAATAATTACACTTTAAAAACAACAATGTGAAACTTGAAAACAAGATAATGTTTGTAGCACATGTCTTAACTGAATGAATTGGTGTCACAAACAGTACTACTTAGTACTTCTTGCATACCATCTCAACATTTAGAAAACATTGGTCTCGCTTTCTCTTCTGTCACAGAACAAGTGAAGAAACTACCCATGGATGGTTCATACATGTCAGAAACCTCAGCAATACTACAAATAAAGTAGGTTATCACTTAACGCTGCTTCACTAAAGTCATTTTGTTAATGAGTCGTTCATACATTGTATTGTAATTCACTTCACGTTGGCTACTGATTCTTAATACACCTGCTCTGTTTTACCACTTTAATCACAAAAAATTTACTCATCTGTTATCAATTCATCAACACTAACAGAATTTATGAAAAGTCACGAGGTTAATCTGAGTAGATTAAAATTTAAAATTATAGTTCTTTGTAAAGTGACTTGTACACGATAGTTTCCATGGAAATATTTACTACCTCTGCCATGGATTATTTCTGTATTTTACGCTGTCAGTCAACCGTTAAAGTGCCCAGTTCCTACATCAAAATACGGTAATCCCTCAGTTTAATATCTTCCAGTTTAACAATTCTTTCACTTTAAGATTTGTACTTTTTGGTACCATCTAAAGTCGCAACATAGGTACTTCAATCACTTAGTTTAAAAACTCCAATTTAAGGACAATTTTTTTCAGTTCCTTGAGAGTCATTAAACCAAGAGATTACTGTAAATATATTATTCCAAGCCAAATGTTGTTCATATGACAGCCTCCTGGTGAGACAGCTTATAAATATAAGTAGAAAATGTATTTCGGTAAAAAGTAAATGGCGTTATGACTAGAAGAACTTTATGTATGATACTGTATTTATGTACTGTATGCCAAGATTAAACATCACCCAAAATGTATCCCACAGTAACATAATATTTGTACAAAAAATTATTGAACAGTAACATCATATGTAGTTGTGGAAAAAAATATAAGTTTTTAAGGTTGGAAAAGAACATACAAATATTTTCACCAACAGGCTGCTCACCTGACTTCAAGCACTCTTGTGCTATCGGCTCACGAGTGGGCATTGGTGTTGGAGTGGGAGTTGGAGTTGTTATTTGTCTGGTTATTGCCTTGTGGTGTCACAGGCTTCTTGTCCTCGGTAGCAGGAGTAGGTGGTGCATCTTTCCTTGGAGGCATCCGCTCGTTGATGGCATCCAGTCCCTTGGCTTCAGCAAACGACGTGATCTTGTGGTTGGGAGAGAAACCTTGCAGGGCTGTACAACATACCGGTAATGTCTGAGGTTAACCGATCACAAGAACTCCAAAAAATACTCTTAAAAATGGACTCTCATGTGTACATACGCACTACTCAATAAAATGAGAACAATTCCACTTTCCTTTTCTTGATTTTGTAATTATACCTCTGCAACAGTAACTTGACACAACTGTCACATTGCACTGGCAAATGTGTACTATAATTCTCTCATAGTATAATTAAATTAATGCAGAAACAATCCCTCCCTCTGTTTCCACCCAGCAAGGCCAGCATAATAATAAAAATCAACAGAGAAATATATGTACATACAAACCACCACTAAAACTGTCCAAGACTTTAGACGGTGCTCTACCACGTAGTCCTGTCATGTGCAAGGATAGAGAGTTACATGTTGATGTTACAGGTATGTTTGGTGGAGTTCAGTCACCTTTCAAGATATAGTATCAAATAAAAACCAGTTTCTACATTAAGAGGAAACAACTGTAACAAGAATACATAATAACATGGGAAAACATTTATGAGAGGGTATTTTCATGTGATTTTTGAGAATGAAGACACTAACTTGTTCGCAGTTTTCAGGGAATTTAATAATAACACGCTAAATTCTGTATCAATGTGGAGCGAACTGCGATGAACAAGAAAGTCAGTGGTGGTATACATGTATGAAACCTTCGACAGTATAACGCAGCTACTACACAAGGATGGTGTTGATGTTATGTGGTATACGTCGTGGTGGCCTCGGATAGCTTAATGCTGTTAATGTTTAGTTGAAATGCTCACCTAATCACAGTTAAATTTTACTTATTCTGATAATGATCAATCTACTATTATGTCAGTTCACAAAAATAATTACTATAACGAGTCAGTGTCAACCTCCCATAAATCACAAATTCTAATTTGTCCGCAAACAAGGTTCATATTTCTGCCAACTAGTGTTGCATTCCTATTGTGTCTGTCTTAAGAGCCATATACAGTAGGGGCTAAATTGTGTGTTTGAGGCACAAAAACCGGTAGGCAATAAGAACTAGACTGGCTCGCGCGTCAACAACCGTGTCGCCTTTACACGCGGGTGCAAAATGGCTTGCAGTGTACTGTATTTGGTCATTCAATTTTTCAGTGGGACTTTACGCAGTAACTTTACATTTTTATTAATGGAAAGTGCGTAGTAGAGTCCAGCTAATGCTTATCTAATTTTGGTTCGTACTTTTACACGACAGGAGACTGAAAAAGCCTTTTGAAACATTTTGAGGTGCCCAGAACCATTTTTCTAAGCATGATATGTAGAAAACAAATATAGAGAAGCATAGTTTTAAATGTGTTTCTTATTCATAGATAAAGATATTGGACACGTTGACACACCCCGCAAGGTGCTTAGTAGGTATATATTTTACGCTCGGCCCCGTATTTTATTAATATTTAAGAGTTAAACCTACCTACCTTGTTTTTGCCCAAGGGGTCGCTTAAATCCTGTATTGTGAGCCGTGTTGCAGCAAAACGTAAAAATACAGAGTTAGAGATGCTTATGTTTACTGTTTCTGTATGTGTATATTTACGCCCGCTATAAAAATGTTAACAAACAAATGGACGCTATGCTAACCACACCAGGCGGAGAATTATGAACTTTGGAAAGACTTATTGTAAACGTAACAATATTAATTTTGTGTATTTATTTAGTGCTTTGTTTATATTCTTTTTGGCAACACAGGCATTTTCACGGCCCTGCGGGAAAGTTCAGTACATTCACGTATTTTTTGGCCGAGTGTGGGAGATTTGTGGGTGTTGGAGTGGCCCGCCTGCTAGCCAGCAGACGGCCTCCTCTCCAGCGGCGGTCATTTTCACCACCCACTAACAGTACTTTAAGCCAGGGGGGAGCCGATTTGAGGGCTGGGAGTAACGGTACCTGACCGGTCGGTCCTGTGACGTAGCTGGGAGCAGTAGTCGCCTGCCCCCGCTCAAGGTTCGCGCGCGCCACTGCCATCCTTACCCGGTAAGCTCGATTTCACAAGTGCATCAGAGGAAAATTACTGTAAATTGTATATATTTTGGAATAAGGTAATACGTTTGTGATAGACTACTTTTTTTTTTTGACAAAACTGAGAAATGGTGTTATTTAATTTATAGTTGTTTTAGAGTAGTGGCTTTAAAAATGCCAGGGTGCGCAGTACAAAACTGTAAAAACTATAAAGAAAAAACAGGCGCGTCTCTGAGTTATTTTAGATTTCCAAAAGATAGTGATTTATTAAAGAGGTGGGTTTTTTTGTGTGGCAGGAAAGATAAATTCAATCACAAAACAGTAAGAATTTGTTCTGAACATTTTACCGATGAAGATTACCAGAGAGACTTGCGTGCGGAATTAATGGGTGAGAAAAGGCGTATGTTACTTAAACATGATGCAGTACCTAAAATTAATTTGCCAAATAGGAAAGAGGAAGTTTATTCTACGAGAAGAGAGAGACTTCAGTCAAGAACCGTACAACGAAAGCTTGTTCAAGAATTAAGTACACCCACATCAAAACGATCACGGTCTATTTTCGATGAAACTGTATCACAGGAATTGCTCTATAGCAATACTCAAAGTGAAATCTCCCAAACTGAAAGCTCCACTACAAACTCTGAGAAAGCCAGGCATAACCGTTTTATGCAAGACACATGTTTACAAAAGGAAATGGACTTACTTAAATTGTGGATCCTTTCTTTGGAAAACGAACTTGAAACCAGAAAAGAAAGCGAAAAAAAATTACAAAAGCAAAACGAGTATTTAAAATCACAATTGCTTTCACTGAAGATTGTTCATAAACAGTGTAAGAGGTCAGTGAGGAATGAAATAAAGAAAATCTTAGAAAATGTTTTCACTCCTAAGCAGATAGAACGACTTTTGAATAAGAATAAAAGACAAGTTTGGTGGGAAGATGGAGATACAGCTGCAGCCATCACTTTACGCTCGATCTCACGAAAAACTTACATCTATCTGAGAAAAAAAGTAGGTATCCCTCTACCGGGATTATCGACTCTCCGGAAATGGACAAGGAACGTAAAATGCTCTCCAGGTATTTTAGAAGAAGTGTTGACTGTTTTGCATGCCAAATCAGGTTCTATGACGCTCGCAGAACGGCTGACAGTACTTTCTTTTGATGAAATGAAAGTCGATGGAAGGTACTGTTACGACAAAACATCCGATCAGATTTTACGCCCTAGCAAAAATGCACAAGTTGTAATGGCAAGAGGTTTGGCTTCCAAATGGAAGCAGCCAATATTTTACGATTTTGATGTGAAAATCACTCGAGAGCTGCTTTTTAAAATGATAAATAAACTTGAAGAAAGGGGCTTCATTGTGATTGGCATAGTGAGTGATATGGGAGGTAGTAACCAAGGACTGTGGAAAAGTTTAAATATAACTCCAGAAAATGTTTCGTTTCCAAACCCATCTGACGCGGAAAGAAAGGTGTGGGTTTTCGCTGACATTCCACATCTCATTAAATTGCTCAGAAATAACTTCCTTG